>JAODPA010135914.1:0-16364 GCA_025585075.1 Nepenthes mirabilis
GCATAAATAAAAATTTAGATATAATTTCAATAATACTACTAAAATATTTCAGTTAATCCAATTAAATTTATTTATCAGCCACTAGCTAATTTTTCACAACATATGAAATAATAATTAATTTAGAAGATATCTTAAGAAAGACTAAAAAAACTCATTATAATACTGCTCAATTTAATAACACAGAACATCCCACATGAGAACCCACCCACATAGAAAGGAAAAAGGAAAGAAAGATACAACAACGACAATTAAAATGAAAAATTACAAATTACAGCAGCTTAATTCCAGTGGCCCTAAGCATAAAGAGAAAAACTCATCTTTCTTTTTCCCCACAATGAATATGCTGGATCTTCTCAATGATAATGCAAGCTCCTGTGTATAAAAATATATACATACATACCGATAAATAGAAGACGCACAGTCGATAATACTCCATGCTGTCATTTTAATGGCTGCGGGTCAGCCGGTTGGGAAGATTTTATCGGGTTTCCATTGAGCTTGGACTTAACCTTGATCGGCTTCTGCGAACTGGGTGTCCCTTTGGCGGTGGTTCTAGTAGTTGCTGTCGTAAAAGTCCGCACCCAGCGATTTCCTGATCAGACCAATTTAAAAGGGAAAGAATACAGGAGGAAAAGGAATTCACAGCATCAACAAGCGGGTTAAGTGAGGGGGGAGGAGAGAGAGAGAGATCAAAAGAAGTCATCAAATTAGTAATTTGGAGCTTAGAATACACAAGATTTTGAAAATAGTGAAACAAGGATTATCTGCCATATTAATAATAACAAAGCTTTAAGTCATACTAATTGTGGTCGGCTATATAAATTTAACTTTGTTATTTTACTTGATTTAATGCAAGATCTTTTGAAAGGAAACAATTTCAAATCACTTTTAATTATTTCACTCTAGGTATTCCTAAGTCTATCATTTTTTTTATATCCTCCAATCAAAACAAACAATTTTTTTTCATGAAAATTGTGTATTTCGAGACATGTTGACACATTTTTTTTCATAAAAAATGAGAACCCAATATATTAGGGACATATTAATTAGAACTTGAAATTTTTAATATATATGAGCATACAATCAATCAACAACAAGAATTCACAAGAAAAATCGGTATCCAAGTGAGAAAATTTAAAAGAGTAATACTAAAACATACCTTACATAATAAAAAAAACCCTATGTTTTTATTTAATTCAAACTTATCAAATGATTACAATTTTCTTTAGTATGTATTAAGAACCCTATTTTTCTGAAAATAATAATATACCCAACATATCCAATGTGCTGAAGTAAAAAATAGAAAAATATTTCGACAGATGTGAGACACCGATATGCTAGCACAGGAAGAAAGAGACAGGTGTGACGACCATGAAAGAAGCAAGCATAGACATACCAGTGGTAGGCAAAGACAAACGCTTGCTGGCCTGATTATCCTGCTTTATGGTTCTCTCTTTTGGATTGCTGCGGGACCTTGACCCAACACCAGGTCTCGAGTATGTTTCTTCAACTACATCTTCAGGAACTTGCTTACCCCTGGGCATCACTGATACTGTATTTGGTGCATCCTGAGTGTTTCCTGACTGGCCTGGAGAAGAACCATCAGAATTAGATGGAACCATTTTTTGATTCGACAGGCTCGAATGAACATTCAGGGGTAGGGGCTTCTTGATGACAGATTTTGATTGTTTCTTGTTCCCATGCTTTCCTTCACTCATTTCGTTTTCATGAATCCTTACTCCATCCTTCAGATTGATGTCGAGAAAGCGATTCTCCCATGGTCGCACCGCCATCCATCTCTCCAACCAGTTCCAACCCCAACTGCTTTTATCTGGCACAAAGCCAAAGGAAGCTTCCAGCTGCCTCGAACCTGCTTGCCACTGGAAGAATGGACATCGATCATAGGATGGATGGAAATATTAGTATCAATCGCAGATGTATCCGGTGATACATGTCGATATTGGACACAAACTTTCTTGCGAATCGGATTTAAAGGCAAATATCGGCCGATATATTATTATATAATGCCTATATAGTCACTGAATCAAGATATATCATGGTATTGGAAATATCAGTGTGGAGGAAATAATACCAATGTGTATCAGCGGATATTACATTTTATGACTGGGATACAACCACCAAAAGCAGGACTAAATGGAAGTATAGTTTGACCCACAGCTTTATTAGTAACAAATATATGAACCAACATAATAGATCTGAGGCAATAAAATAACCAAAAAAAAAAAAAATTGAGGAAAAGATACCGCAATTTGTTACACTATTAATTTCTAAAAACCGTATAACGTTTTTCTTCCTGATAAAGTGTTTAACAGCAATGATTGATTTGTAAGGAGTATACTGTATAAAGTACCTGATGGGCTAAAGCATATGCCATAGCTCTTTCCCGCTTAGCTGCAGCCTCCTGCCTTTTCAGCAACTTAGCTTGAATCTCTTCAACAGATCCCACACGATCACACCACCCGTCCTGCATGCACCATTACAAGCCAGAAATCAGTAATTAACAGGCCTGATAAACTAACCTACCATTACATCGCATAAACAAGAATAATCAGGACAGCATGAATAGTGTAATAATTCCCTGCAGGTTACTATGAATGTTATTGAAAAAGGACTTTTTGTCCTAAATTATACAATCAAGTTTTGACCGCGGTAAAAATAGCGGAAGCAGTAAAAATTAAATATTCAATACACGTAAAGAATATTTATTTCTATATGCCAATGATGCTAACAAGCATGTAAAATATAAACGAGCATAAACAATAATAAAAAGACACGATTTTTGGTGACGAAGAAAAAACTCAATACCCACAATAATCGAAAAAAACCCTCCGCGCTTCAACGGCCAGGGAAGCAATGCACTATGAAAATCAACTTACAGATCGGGTGGTAACGACGCGCTAACCTAGTCGACTTACTTCCGTCTTGTGATCCCTACCAAAGAACTCCTTGGATTTGTCCGCGGCAATGGAACCGGATACCTTCCGGTCTTCACGTCAATCTTCCCTCTTGAACCACTTGAATTGCCGAGCACGATCGTGTCTCTTTCTTCAACGTACCGACGTCTCCAATGAATGTAGAAGGATGAAAGTGTTTAAATGGTAAAGAGAAAATGTAGAGAAAACTTATTAGAACATGAAGCTTAAGGTTGTAGCTTTTGGTTTTCTCAAAAGAAGCAAGATCAATGGAGTATGAACAAGGTTCTTCTCAAGTGGAGCACGAAATTGATCTGCTAAGAATCCTAGGGTTTCAAAATTATAAGACAAGTATTTATAGAGGGAACAAAAATCGCATTTAAAAAGTTGCCCGTTGTCGCGGCGCTCAAGGTAAATCAACAATTCATAGAAGTATTTATAGAAGTCGGAACGGACAGTAACGGATGAATGTTGATACAGCACTTCGACAATTTATAACCCGACATTGATGTAATAATATATATTGTCACAGAATGTGCCAATTATAAAAATGACCATAACAGTTATAAAAGCAGAGCAGACAACAAAACTTGAGGTGATCAAAGAATCACTTCATGTCTAAATACTTATCATCATATAACATGTTTACCCAAAACAAGTCCTAATTTTTTCTTTTTTTTTTTTCTGAAGGAGTAGTGAGAAACAATCAAGATCCAATTACTGATGACGGTAAAAACAGGCGCCTATCCAAGGTTGCAAAGTTATCTAAAGGATTTACTGTAAAAGCAAACACTTGAAGGAACAGCAATGTGAAGCACCAGTGAACAAGTTCAAATAATCAGATTTCGGGAAGGAAATAGAAATCCGTCAAGTATATATCCTATGCAGACTACTACTCAAGAAATATCACTTCACCAGACCAGAAATAAGACAGTTTTGGTCCTAGTCTCCCAGAAACACAATATGATGCAGCGCCAACTGATGGACAAGAGCAACTGATTTCAGGAAGAACAATTCATTCCCATTTCCTGCACTTGCTTGGAGACAGAGAATGACGGACAGAAATTCATATTCCACTTATCAAACTCAGAAAGAAACAGTGGGAATCTGAAAGGCATTAACCTGACCACGGTTGCATTCTGTTTGATGCCATATTGGCATCATAACAACAGCCAGAGATAATCAAACAAAGCCGGTTCAAGCAGCAGCACTAAAGTCATCAAGATTTGACTTGGTTTCCAATACTTCACCATGCCACAATTAAAAGCCATCTAGCAAACAGGGGGAGAGATACTTCTGCTATCAACACCAAAAAATAGGTTGATTTAGATTCCAATAATTTGCAACCATAGTTATTGGGCTTGCAATCCAGTACGTGTAGTCCGATATGCGGTATGAAGAATAATTGAGACAAATTTGGAGAATAATTGAATGGGTAGATCCCCTATTTTTCTAATTATCATATTCGAACAAACCAAGAATAAATAGAGGAACTAGAGAAGCTGGGGCAATAAGATCTGCCACCGATTCCCCTTAAATCCTCCTTAATTCTACTAAATAATATACGTTCTTAAATTAAGTGATTAGACATAAGAAAATCAAAGAAGAATAATAAAGGGTGATCCTTCCTTATTTCTTATTTAAAAAAGAATAACATAATGAACAAAAGTATAAATTAATTACTAAAAAGATTAAGAGAATCCCACAATTTAGAGATCCCGATTTGATCTTCCTAATTTTCAAGTATCAACACTCCTCAAACTGGTGAATAGATATTAATCATTTTCAGTTTGAAAGTCAATTCTTCAAACTTTATTCCTAGAAGAGCCTTTGTTAAAATATCTGCCACTTAAAAATGAGTTGGTGTATAGATCAGATTTAAAATTCACACTTTAGTCTATTTTTTTAGTGAAATATCAATCTATCTCCACAAGTCTAGTTCCAACATAATAAACGGGATTTTTAGCAAAACCTATAGCGATCAAATTGCCTCAGAACACCATTGACTCTTCAATTGGAATCCTTAATTCAATAAGTCATCTTTTTAGCCATAGTACTTCACGTATGCTCTGAGCTAAAGCCTTATATTCAGCTTTGGCATTGCTTTTAACAGCAACCGATTGTTTCTTGCTGCACCAAGTTACCAAGTTTCTCCATATATAGCATAAGTGCAACAGCCAGTGGTTGATCTTCAATCTATAATGGATCCAGCGCAATCTGCATTTGAGTAGATTTCAACTGCTTTATTTACTCCTTTCCAAAAGGAGTATTCCTTTGCAAGGAGTCGTCTTTAAGTATTTTAGAATTTGATAAACTGCTTCAAGATGTTCTTCATTTGGCTTATTTCATAAATTGACTCACACACTAACTGGAACGTGTATGGCTGGCCTTGTTGAGAGAGATCAATTAGTTTTCCCACAAGCCGATGATAACTTCCTATGTCTAGTAGAACATTGTCTTCGTTGAAACCGATTTTTTAATTTAGGTCAATTAGAGTGTCTGCTGGCTTGCATCCCAACTTTTCAATAAGCATAAGATATATTTGTGTTATCAAACCACAATACCTTTCTTTGACCGAGTAACCTTCGTGCCTAGAAAATATTTTAGTGATCCTAGATCTTTGACTTCAAACTCAATCGCAAGTATACTCTTCAAGCTATCCATTTATTCAGAGTAGTTTACTGTCACAGTAATATCACCAACTTAAACAATTAGAATAGCAATTTTCTCGATGGGAGAAAATTTTGTGAACATTTTATGATTACCTTAGCCCCGAGAGTACCCATGTTTCTAAATCGTCTCTGTGAACCTATCAAACCATACTCTAGGAGATTACTTGACACTATATAGGAATTTTCGAAGCTTACAAACCTTGTTGACATTGTTTTTAGTTTTAAAATCCGGTGGTATTTCTATGGATACTTCCTCTTCTAGGTCACCATTGAAAAAATCAATTTTCACATCTAAATGGTGTAGAGGCTAATCTTGATTTGCAGCTAAAGATAGTAAAACCCAAATTGTATTGAGTTTGGTAATAGGAGAAAAAGCTTCTTGATAGTGAATATTGCTAGTCTGAGTGAATCCTTTTGTAACAAGTTTTGCTTTGTAGTGACTTATACTTCCATTTGAATTGCACTAGATAGTAAAGATCCACTAACATCCTACTGTTCACTTTCCTCAAGGTAGATTTGAGAATTTCAATGGGCCATTTCTTTTTAGAGCATTCATCTCTTCTTAAATGGCTGCTCTCTATTCTAAATTTTTTAGAGCATCAAGAATACTTTGTAGGGTTTCTGCATTGGACATATTAATAGCAAATGCTTGATATTTCGATGATAGACCATCGTAGGAAACAAAGTTGGATGTAAAATGTTGAGTACAAGATTTTACACCTTTTCTTAAAGCAATAGGAATGTTAAGATAGTAATATCAACCTGAAGAGTATTACCTGGAATATCTAAGTTTGAGGCATGGACTGAATTCATGGTTCTCCTTAGGCAGTGTGCGACCCTGTATCTCTTCTATGGTCCTTCTTACTCCTCGAGTAGACTATAAGGTCTTTGCTAGCAACATGTTTTTTCGCAAATGAGAGTGGGAATATTGGTGTGGTTCCTAATACTAAAGGTATGAAGGCCTGATTTTTAGAGGGTCAAAGGGGATAGATGATGATAATGACATCATGAGTGTCAAGTCAGAAGCTTCCTTTTTGAATGATTGAGTTCTCCCCCTGAATGGAAAATTTGGGATAATATTTTTGGTTTTTGAAAAATGTGACATCCATAGAGGTGTAAAACTTCTAAGTGCTAGGAGCGTGCAACACTTGTAACTCTTCTTTGCAGTTAGAGTAGCCAAGAAAGAGGAATTTGATTGCCTTTAGAGCAAGTCTGCCCCAACAGTGTTGATCGATATGAATGAATGTTGTACACCAAAATACTTATTGATAATAGGGATGATATGATTTGGGTTTCTGGGCAAGATTGAAAAAGGGCTTTGGAAGGTGTTTGGAATATGAGAACCCTCAGTGACATTCGATTAATAAGGTATGTGGCTATAAGAACCCCTTCCCCTGAAAAAGACTTGGGAATATTTGTAGTGAACATGATGGATCTTGCTACTTAAAGGAGACATCTATTTGTTCTTTCTGTCATTCTATTTTGTGGAGGCGTGTTTACACACAAGTTTTGATATGCTATTCTTTGATCCTTCAAATATTCCCAAAGGATAGCATTGACCTAGTCTTTTGCATTATCGATCTCAACAATAGAATTTTCATTTGGTTGAAGTTTTTAGAGATGGTGCTCACCTATTGTGTTTCATCAAGTATGTCCACATTATTTATGTGTGGTCATCAACAAATGACATGAACCACCAAGCTCCTGAAATGTCATTGACTCTAGAAGGTCCCCATATGTTGCTTTGAATAATGGCAAATGGATGAAATGGTTTGATCTGGGGTTGAATATTTCTCATATGTTTAAATAATTAACACAATATACGTTGAAAAACCTTGGGATATATATCATTGAACATTTTTGGCAACTACTTTTTAAGTACCTAAAGTTTGGATGGCCTAATCTATAGTGCCCTAAAATGATTATTAGATAAAATCAGAGAGACGGAAAGGGAAAAACTACTAGCAGTTTGAGCTTGTTCTCTCTTTTATTAGAGATGTCAAGAAATTAGAGTCCTGCATATTCCTTAGCATTGCCAATCACCTACCACAATTTCAAGTCAAAAAACTCATAGTAATTTGAGAAAAATTTAGCAACACAATTCAAATCTTTGGTGATTTTGTCAATGGAGTGCAAGTTACACATTAAATTAGGGACCAATGGTACAGAACTTAAGGTCAGGTCGTCAAAGATCATGACCTATCATATCCCTGCCACTTTAGACAGTGATCCATTAACAATCTGAACCATAAAGATTCCCGAACTGGGTTTGTAGGTATTGAAAATGCAGCATTATCGTTCACTTGATCTAATGAATCATAATCACTATCCAAGGGTTGTGTTTCTTCATTTAGGTGTTTAAAGCCATGTGAAAATTACCTATTTGGGCAACAGAACCAATTCCTATGGTATTTCAACAGGAATTGAAGTGGTAGTTTGGTGGCTGAGCATCTTTTAAAGAAGTTCAATTTACTCTTTGCTGAAAATGTGGTCTTGAATGATGTTTTCCCCAATGTTAGTTATGAAGCATTGCATTTAGGTGGTTGTCTGCGCTGGTTTGCCATGTATGATCTATCATATATCCTTGGTGAGTCCTGTAATGAGAAGATGAGAGATGTCAGTTACACCATAGCTGGTTGGTGTTGCGAGTTCAATCTTTTGGGTCAGGTTTTCTATAGCCATTCTGGTTGTTGGGCCATATTTTGGCATAAGAGAGGTTGCGGATTTAGAGTTATAGTTCAGGCTCTGATAACATGAAGAATAACTGAGACAGATTGGAGAATAGTTGAATAGGTGAATTCCCCATTTTTTTCATTATCAAACTCGGACAAACCAAGAAAAAATAGAAGAACGAGAAGAGCTGAGCCAAAAAGATTTACTACTGATTCTCCTCAAATCCTCTAATTCTAGTTAATAATATGTCCTTAAATTAAGTGATTAGACAGTTGAGAATCAAGGAAGAATAATATAGGGAGATTTTTGCTTATCTCTTTATTAAGACAAGAATAACACAATTAAGGATGACATAAATCAATTAGCAAGAAAATCAAGATAATCCCACCGTTTAAAGATCCTGATCTGATCTCCCTAATTTCCAAAGTTCAACAGAGTACATTAGAGATAATTATTTAACAACATAATCAATATATGGTATGCCAGTATTGGGGTTTTTGAATTCTATGGTCAAAACTTCCAAGAACGGCTTTGGCACCAGCATAACACCAACCCATCCAGCAGGATTATAATCCGGGTTATGAATCTGCCTCATAAGCTCCTGGCATAACCCATCATTCCCAGCACCCGAAGGGCCCACCATGTAGGGTTGAAAATTGTCTTAATTATTGAAGAATTTAAGTTCATTTTCATACTTCTCACCTCTATTTCTCTAACATGAGTCACATGAAGTTGTTGCTGGGCTTTCTGCTGCACTGTTTGACTTTCCAAAGCTAAACGAACACGCCTTGCGCGGACTCGAGCCTGGACTCTCACTAAAGCTTGCATACATCGAAGAGTTATTGCAGCTTGCTTTCTCACTTGATGGCCCCTAACAAGTGCTTGAAGTCTCACTAATCCTTTCAATGCTATTAAAGCTCGCCTAGCCTGACAAATAACACAGGACATCAATAACATTAAAAGTGCAAATATATTTCATAATGGCTACTCTAAACACTTTCTAGCTTTGTTTGCATGGGATTTTGTAGTAAGATCCGGTTATGAGTTTGCCAGTTCTTGCTGTGTTGTTGGGATGCCACCTTGGGCATCTTGTCCTATTATTGATAAAACTTCTCTTTTTGATGAAAAATGGGGGGAAAATTGTTTGCATTGGATATATTTAGAAGTCATTGAAGTAGTTTTTGCCAGGTTTTGCAATTAGTAAAAGAACACTTTTTCCTCCATTGTTTCATTGACAAGTGATTGAAAATCCTAAATAACCTTAAACAAGTACAATTTTTAACTTCGATGTCAGTATATTCTTTATCTTTGTTGTTCTGTCAGTCTGCTGTGTCATGGGTACACACAATTATACAGACCCACATGCTAATGTATTCTCCTTCTCTATCCAAAAGATCATTCTTTATTAGTATTGAATCCATGAAAGCAAATGCTTTGCAACTCATTCATATGAAGTAATATGAGAACATAAGGAAATACTGAACAGCCAATCCAATCAAACATTAATTTCGTTCTATCTTAGCTAGATATGAAATGAGACCTGGAGCACAACTGCTTACCCAGTTCATCATTTACTTAAAAAATTACTTCTACTCGCTACGGAGAATGTATGTAAAAGATGGAGGATAACACGACAGGGGTACCAAAAATCCTCGAAAAGCAGATTGAATGCAGGTAGCAGCCCATTCTTCTCTCACTATCTGTTGATCTTGAGTATCACTGTGTACTTGAAGTGAAGTAGAAGGGAATGCAGCAGCATCTGAAACCAACCCCAAGACATCTGCATCTCCATCTGGCTGACCACTATGGCAACCAACCCCAGTATCACTGTCTGCTTCAATAGAATTTTTTCTTCGATGCTGGGACTTGCCAGCAGCATTAACTTTCTGCAATGTTGAATAAAGTTAATGGCAAAGAAAGTCTATCAATTATTTGTTGATGGAAAAGAAAGTCTATCAATTATTTCCACAAAATATCAATTGGTTTTGTAATGATTCCCAGGGATGCCTGGCTGCGGGTACGGTCAGACTAGCTGAATGGATTCACTTTGCATATCAGAAAAAACATAATGAACTTGTTCGGCTAAATTATGTACTGTCAGAGACAGAAAAAAGATTAATAAGCTAAATATATAAGTTCAAATAAGAATTTTACATGATATTGCTCCTACCCAAGAAACAAAGGAAAATATAAAGCCTACATAAATCTCTAAGATAAAAGTAGTCAGGACACACTATTTGGTTCTATTAATAGCAAATGAATATTTATGAACGCCTTGAGATTATGTCACGAGAATTTGGTTTATTGTGCAGTCAGCCACTACAAATGATTAAGGCCTAACATACATATAATGGCGCAAAATTTTTTGAATTGGTAAGCAAGCAAACCGAAATATTTCCAAATGACACCAAGGGGGGTCACCAAGAAACTGAATCACGTCCTTGGATAAAGCAAAGCCAAAAAGAAATCCCATAAAATTTACACAAACATTGCCCAAACATAAAAAAGGAGTACAATGAGAAGCCCACAAAGTGTAATCCCCATCACCAAAGAGAAAAAAAGGGAAAACATCAATCCTTCCCATAGAACGCATTCCATTCTAACTAATTAAGTATAATTCCATTCCTTTATCCTCATTACCAGTGGAGAATAGACCCAAAAATTTGCAAAATCTACAATGTCATTAAGTACTAACTTGGAAACCTCTTCTTGTGCTAAAACCAGAATTTACCAAATCCATCCACAAGTACTCTTTTGATATTTCCATATATGTACTTCCACATCAACATCTTGAGGGTCATTGCACCTCAAAAGGAAATATAATCCATGTCGATCATAACCTAATTCTAACTATCCCTGATTTGGTCAAACGGTATGCTATACGCTGGCTGAGTCCATAAGAAGCCAAATTGTTCTCGGCTACAAGTTACAACCAAAAGCCAAGCTCACATCATTTATGTTTGACGACCTACACCTAAAAGACAACAAAAAAGAGGCGATAAGTTCCATCAAATTAGCTCAAGTGATCACATAGGCTACGGTTAATGCTGCTACATAGTAATTATGCGACTTGTGCTTGTCTTTTATGCCCTTAAATTTTCCCATTAATTCCTTCCTGTGAAATATGTGTTAGGTTTGGTCATTCCCTTGTGGGGTAACTCAACAAACAAATTTATCATCTGAGAATTTTCGGTGAGGAAATCTGGAGAGCAAGGGTAGTAGCTTTCGGACAACAAATAACTGGTCAACAAAGTTGACTGGATGAGAAGGTTGGCCATTCAATGGACATTGACCGGCCAAGGATACACATTGGCAGGTGCGGATTTGCCTTGGAGCAAAGTGGCTGGTCAACTAGTTGACTAACCAAGGAAGCAAGGCAAGCGTAGCGAAAGCTCCAAGGTTGCAAATGAAAGCCCATGGAAAAATTGCCAGTCAATGCGCTAACCGGTAAATGAGGCAATTTGGCCGTTGACCGGCCAAGAAGCAAAATGGGCATGGACGGGTGAAGGTGCTCGGACGGCCAAGGAGGCTAAACAGCAACTGAAGGCGCAGTACTGGAAAACAGCCGAGGACATGCGCTCGGAATTTACCAATTAGCTTTACTGGTATGGAAACGCCCAACAACATGGGCTACACAGTAACGACTGAGGACATGGGATAATATCCGAGTTCGTTGTTATTGCCTAAAGACATCAAAGATCGCCCGAGGATTTTGATGGAGGAATGGTTTGGTGAAGAAGCCGGTCAATTGATGATTGACCGTCCATCAGAGAATCCAGTAGGGCCCATGGATGCTAACTCAGAAGATTTTTTGAGTATGCGTGATCTCAAAATAATATACAAGATCTTTGGGCGCCGTTTATATAGAGTATCTTTATATTGTTGGCAGGGACAAATTTTGTCGGGAATAGAATATTCGACAAATCAACAATATAGAAACGCATATTGTGAACGGTAAAGATCATCCAAGTGTATAAGAAAAAGAAGAAAAAGAGTGGAAGAAAAGTGAGAGCAGTGAGTGAAAAACAAAGTGTGAGTTCTTTGTATACATGTACTCTGTTCTTCGTTTTTGCCTCTTGATCTTATGTAACCGTGTGATTCGTGTAACCAATTTCATATAGTGAATCTGTTTGTAAACTAAGTGTCCCGTAATTTTTTCCCTTATTTGAGAAAGGATTTTTCACGTAAAATTTCTTGTACGTTCTCCCCTTTCCTCCCATACTGTGTATGACTTCATGTAATGGTGTTCAACTAGCCCCTTTTGCCCCAACAAGTAGTATCAGAGATACTGGCTGTGTATCCTCTTCTAATACGAACAATATGCTACTTTTCAAATACAGCTCTATTTTAGTTGGCCAAAAGCCCAAAATAAATCATTTAACACCAAACATGTTTTCTTAATATGACTTCGTTTCATTGAGTTAGGCAGCTATAATCAATCACTTTCCAAATTGGGGGGTGAGAGCATGTATTTGCATGTGTGCGCACGCATACACATATATGATTGCTGGTTTCTTAACTATACAACAGAAAACTGAGATTTCTACCTGTTTTTATGAATTCATGCCTAGTGAATCAGTTTCACAATAGCAAATGCAAATTGTGCATTGTCTAGCATTAAAAATGGTGGAACAGGCATATAGAGTTGATGAGAAATTTCAAAAGTAGTTTAATATTTGATTATGTTCTTCACAATTATGATAAAATTTTGGGATACTTACTGTATCTATTATCTTTAAGAGGCCCACATTTTGTTTCTTCGTGTCTTTCTATTTTGAGCAAGTTCTTTTAGTTAATTTGTTTTGAGATTTAATTTTGTAGTTCTGGTGCTCATTTAACTGCACCTTAGGTCATCCTGTTAAGCAATGGATGGTAAATTGAATTATCCTGAATATCGATTTTCTCCTTCCCTCTTGGTTTGGAACTCAACCACATAGTTTTCTTTCCTCTCTGGATCCCCCTTCCTTTTCTTTACTTGTCCCTCTAATTTCCTCTATCCCCTTTCCTTTTCTTGCCTTGTCCTACATCAAAAAGGTATTTCAGGTCAGCCCTTGAGTACAAATGATATTAACAAAGTAAAAAAGGCAGCATCAGCTGAAAAGAAGATACCTGAGTGCTCATATGGAATAAGTAAAAATAAAAAATAATGGATAGAAGAAAAGAAATTTTCTTTTTCTTTTTTTTTTTTGTTTGGGCAGGTAGTAAGAATGAAAGAAAACTTAGAAGAGAAAAACCTACATCATGCATTTCTCCGGATGGCAATTTCTCTGATTTCTTGAAGCCAACCAATGCTTTGAACCATTTCGCTGGAACACCCATGATGCCTGTCAACTGCTACGGCAGAATGCACCTGCAGCAGAAAGAATTCAAAGTACCAGCAGGTGAGACAGTTCTGTTTGTAGATAATTTTTTTAAAGAGAAAAATAAGAACCACTCAGGCTGCTTCCCAAGCATCTTTTAGAATTTATAAGGAATTTTAAAATGGTGAGATTTCCAAAACCATCATTAATAAAATCCAGAATTTTAATCTTTCTTGTTTGGATCAATTGCTTCTGCAAAATCAATGGAAACTTTTAAAGAAAAAGAAGAAAAGCAGAACAACTCTTCAACAATTCAAAAACTCTGGACAGAATTACAGATGGTGACCATAAGCTCAGCTTATCACAACCACCCCCACTTTCCATGATAACTGCTTAACACCACACCAACATATCTCCCCCATCTTAATTTCTCTGACCCCTGACTGTGCCCTCACTTTTCCCTTGCTACAATCAGAGCATCCTCTATGACTTGACCATTAAACCATGAGAAATGCTTGGAGGGCACCTTTAGACATTTTTGGTACACCCTCTAGTGAAATCACACTTATCCATCCATCTACACAAAAGTGTCCACAGAATAATAGATGGATAGATGGGAAACCATATCGTTTAAGAGTATTACAATTGTGTCTAAAGAGTGTACCCTTGACACCACTCTTAAACCATACAATTACAGAATATTAGACTTCAACAATAGTCAAATCATCAAATCGAAACAAAGGCATTGCTTAGGGCATGATTCACTTCTTGTTAGCAGAGTTCTCACAATGCCTCCACTGCCATGATAGGATTGGATTCCTGTTTAGGACCACCCCCTTTTAGCCATAATCATCTCAGATAAAAGGAAGAATAAGGAGAAAGACAGTTGAGGAGAATGCCACAATGGTTTCAAGTCGCAACAAAGCACACCATCTTGTGCATGATCAACTACCAATATCTTCACCACCACACCACATTGCAAAACAATGGCAAGTTAAATTTGATGTTGCACAGAGTTAGCATGTGGTGAAATGCATGGAGTGAGCAGCATGGATGTCATCAGGGAAGTAGCAAACTTACAGTAGTGGATGAGGTTCAAGAAGAAATGTGTGGACTTAGTTGAGCTGCTGCCATGTTTATACCACTGGCTCTATTGGAAATTTAAATTGACAACCATTTTGGTGGATTTGCATTCAGAATTTTGCCACCTCATATTTCAACCCAAATGATCACATGGAAATCAATAGGTTATTCTAGCTTACTGATTTCACCATAGTCATTTTTCTAAGAACTATTTTATTTACCATTGCCACTTATACATCATAATATACTCATTTCTTCCATATCCATTTCTAATTCTATGCATGCTCCAGATTCTAATGCACATGCACAATAAAAAAACTATCGTGTATCTTGTAAACCCATAGAAGACACCTCGCTAGAATAGAGATTAGAATTAGGGAGGAAAATAGATGACAAGGGAGCCGACTTATCCTATACATTGCTGAATAATACATAACTTAATAGTGAACATTTCAAGGACTAGGCCTCTCCATTAGATTAAGATGCCAAAAAAAAAGTGTTGAACCAATGCACAAGGCTTTGCAGCTCTAAGAGGATCCAATGTACCCAAATTTAATTCTTAATGCAAAGAGACTATTTAAAATCCAGATTACATTGGAATAACCTTATTGTTGCCCCATGTGTTAGTGCACCCAAGCCAAGTGCATGGTACAATTAGGAAACCAACAAATTTTCTATACCAGATAGATGAAAAAAATATCTTCAGCAGAATTACAGCTAAGATTCTTTCAGACCATTCAATTTAATCAAAACCCCAATGTGCACGCATATGGTCAAATAAGCCACTAATGCTAAAATTTGGTGATGCCAGTCTAAACAACTAGAGACAAATGCCCAATCAACTACTTATCCACCGGCAGAATCAGTAGCAGCCTCATTAAAACGTGTTCGCACTTCCCTACACTTAATTGACGCTAATTTCAAGGTCAACAACGAGAGTAAACGTATCAACCAAATAATGTCTGAAGCATAATTGAATAGCGCAGACGAAAATTGTTTTCCACACGGAGACACCACAGATCGACAGATCACGGAACAGAAACTAACCATAGACAAGCCACTGTCAGTACAATTAACAAAATATAGCATATTGGCTGAATTTCTGCATACATGAACTTAGACCGACCAAGACGACTGGAATTTAAAGGACTAAAAATACCTAAAACCGGAGAAAATTACGGTCAACGTCGCAGGAACGGTATAAAAAGGCTGACTTCTTCAGTGCCAGATCTATGAATTAGTCAAGAAAAGTCAGATATTTCTCTTTTCGGTTCAGCATTCAAAGGCCACTAGCTTTTTCTCACTCTTTTCAACACTAAATCTCCATGCTTTCGCTCTCTCTGTTCTCTCTTCCCCTCTCTCGTGATCTCATCGATTCTGACGGACTGAGGTATGGACCGACGGGGCCAACGTACGCCGTGACGGGCCGCTTTTGAGATTTTGTGCTTGTGTGAGGCGTCGGCGTTTTTGTGGAGGTGAGCGGAGTTGTTCCGTCGCTTTCACGCATGCAGCCAAGAGTTGATCACATGACTCAATCAACCACACCGGCCGGTTTGGGTTGCAATGGCCAACTGGTGGACGTTAGTCATCTGAACCCCCTGCGAAAAAGAATGGCGCTTGGAGGGAAAGGTTTTTTGGGTAATTGATGGAAAGTTGGTGAGATTCAACCTCTTTTGTCCCTGCTTGGTTTTACAAAATAGTTT
>JAODPA010135925.1:0-16363 GCA_025585075.1 Nepenthes mirabilis
ATTATACTAAATCTTAAACTCAAAAGATTCAATAATAATGATATATAATGAATAATTTTCTAAATCTTATTTGACTACTGTAAATCAAAGGCCGCATATATCATCCCCTGTTAATTAAATTTATATTAGTAGATAACTGATATTCATAAGTTTGACATTCAATCAAATTCATAGTCTATTGAGTTTCTACCAAATAAAGTACAAACATTTTACCTGTGTATATTTCCTTCACCCACAAAGTGCAAGAATCATAAGATGAAATATTAATATTACAATTCACACATATATGCCACAAAAATCTAAACAATGTAGCTAAAACATAAGGTGAAATAAAATAAAATACATTTAACTTAATTGCCGACACCTCTTTCGCTGCCAAGAGCAGTGTTCATTGTTCTGTAATTTTATGATTTTGAATGCCTCTTGCTACTGATACTGTAGCTTCAATTGGAGAGGATTTCTAGCTCAATCTCCTCACCCAGCTTAAGCATCAAATGGAAGCAACAATTTAACCATCACTAGCGCAGAACCAGTTTGCTAGCCACTGTGTACTCAAGCCAAACGTTCAATTGGTTAGCAAGGTAGACAGAAACTGTAAGGAAGCCAAATTTCTAACACTCTTTTTCAAATTTCATTTAATTTTTGGTTCATCAGGCAAACTTTACTCACGGCGACATTAATAGACGTGAATTTTGGGGCTGATTTTTTTGTTGGAACTTTATGTCACTTTTGTGTGGGAAGTGGCTGAAATGGAAGAAGGCCACGATGAAAGAAAGCCGGAGCGATTTTCACTTGGCCGGAATAAAAGAAGGTCGGAGTGATGTTTGCTCGGTCGGAATGAAGAAAGATTTGGAGTGGAATTTCCGGAGAGCTTTACAAGGCTGGAGAAGTGAAAACTTGCCGAGTGATAAAACCACAAGGAAGGTCAACAGAGGATAGCCTATATCTAAAAATGACTAATTTGTAAAGTCAGCACAAATAGTAGATTTTACAAATAAAGAAGTTAATTTTCAGAGCTGACAGTCGTTTCGTAGAGTAGGTTAATTTCTTACAGCAGGAAGGCGTCTTGTATAGTAGGTGTCAGGCCGTTGTAATGCACGCAACCACTTTAAAGAAGCAGGTGGCCACCTAGAGTATATGTATATATATATGTGTGTATGCTGTGAGAGAGTGAGAGGTTGTGAGCAGTGAGTGAGAAAGGGAAAAATAAAATAGTGAACACAATGAGTCACTATCTTTGTTCTTATATCCTACTTTTATTCTTTTCTTATATCTCAAAGGGCTTGTGTAGCTAGGGTTTTTGTAACCAATATAGTAAAATTATTTGTGGTTTAAGTATCCCATAATTTTTCCTCTCTTATTTAGAAGAAGATTTTCACGTAAAAGCTGTGTATTCCAATTCTCTTATATCTTTTTGTTGTGTACGTGTGTGTTTGTCATCTTTGTCCTTACAGTTTTTCAGACCAATCGGCATTCTCGTCCCAACATTGTACTCATCCCGCAGTCAAGCTCTGCGTTGCTAGATATTCAAAACTATGATGGAAGGTTAAATTAGATTATCAAATTGTAGAACTGCAAATTTATAGAGAAGGCAGTATTAATTTAATAAGTAACGGAGTCCGAAGTGATTTTCCGAATGATTTCCCTCTCCGCTACAGTCATTGTTCACCTTCCTACCAGACACTTGAGGTGGCTATGTTCAACCAATTAACAAGTTTAGTGGTACTTTCCATTTGGTTCTGAAACACAGGAATTGTTCTCTACAGTACCCAACTGAAAAGATTATCAATTATATAAGGGAAATCCACTTGGATCTTAATAAAGTTGGAGTAACGTATAAATTGTCAGGTGAAGAAGATTGGAAAGCAGGTGTAACACAAATAAGAAGCATCACTTGCCTTGGTTGCTAGGTACAGTAAAACAAAGCAACATTGCAGCAGCGATGAACAACGGCAGTGACAGCACAGCAGACCATAGCCCGTCCGGCAGCAACTTCGATGATGGCCACAATACCTTCATTGACAGTTGCAACCCACAACAATAGAATGTCAGCGCTTTGTCTCCTCTTCTTCTATTCTAATTTTTCTACACCCTCTCTATGTTTTTTTCCTTTCTCTCTACTGGATAGCACAGGGTTCGTGTAAGGATTAGAGTGTTTGTGAGTGCGGTGAGCGGCTAAGAGGCAAGGATCGAGTCGGGTGCTCGAGCGGTGAAGAGGCAAAAATTCCAGAAGGTGCGTACCTGATTTGCGCCGAATCAGTGCTCAAGCGTTGATTCCAGATACTTGGTTATAAGATTTTCAAGAATTTTCTCCACAAGGGGCGCCGCACAGTTAGAAAAGAGAGAAGAAGAGAGAAGAGAAAGAGGTTTGGAGTCCAATTAATGTCCGATTTGAGTTCTATTTTTCGTTAAAGTCGGGTACGCCATTTTGGAGGTAATTTGTAGAGACGTAATTTCATTTGATTGCTTTTTTTCTCGTTATATTTCTCTTGTGAGTTGTCAGGTGTATTGAAAGGAGATTATATTTAGCCATTTTTCACTTGAATTTAGAGTGAAGGGATTTCGAAAAGGATTTTTATAACCGATAGTATTTATAGTGGATTTGTTTGAAATTTATCATGTTATTTTTTCTTGGTTGAAAAGAGTTTTTCAAGTTAAAAATTATTATACATTATTTATTTCTTGTGCTCACAAATTTGGTAGTTGACGATTGATGGGAGGTTTGGGTTTATTCCGTTGTGCTTGGTTGGGTGTACCCGAGTATTAAATCCCAACAAGTAGTATCAGAAAGAGGTTGAAAAACCTGTGATTTGATGGCGTCAACACTGAGGAGTTTGTAATTTTGTGTGGAGCAGCTTAATAAGCAAAATAGTTTTATCTTTTGGTAAGAAATGATGAGGAATATTTTGACTCGAAAATAAACGGTAAAAGCACTTTGGAGGAAGTGAGATAAGCCGGAGAATATGATGGAGGAAGAGTGGTAAGATAAGAGGGATCTTACTAATTGTACAATTAAATTGTATCTTATGGATAACACTTTTCATAGGATTATTAGCTTGTCGGATCCAGTGGAGGCTCAGAAGAAGCTTGACAAACGGTATAAATTTAAGTCCTTGACAACGAGGCTGCATGTGAAGAAGCAATGTTATGGCTTACATCTTTCGGAAGGGAAAAGTTTTGAAAAGGATTTTGATATAAATGTTGACACTTGATGAGAGGATCAAAGAAGAGGATAAAGTATTGGTATTGTTGGCTTCTTTGCTAACCTCGTATAATCATATTATCATGACGCTACTATTTAAAAAAGACATACTTAGTTTGGATGAGGTTATCGATTCCTTACTTATAAATGAGTCAAAGTAGAGGGAAAACATTGACGCTCCAGAGGAATTGAGGCTATTGGTTACTACTAGCGGTTGGAGACACGGAAAATTGAGGGACTGAGGTAGTAAACCAGAGAGGAGTAATAGTCAGTTCAAATTTTAGGACAAGAAGTGCTTCCATTGTGGTAAGAAAGGCCACATGAAGTAGGATAGCCCTAAGAGGGAGTAGGAGAAGGAGAGCGGAGGTGAGTACCAAGAGAGGAGGGATTAGGATAAAGATGATTGGGTCTCAATCTCTTCTTATGGAGACCTTTTTGAGTGAGGTGACAAATTGGGTGATGGATAGTGGCTTCTCACACCATGTGACATCGAAAAAGTCCCTCTTCACCAACTAATGTCTGGGGACTATAGGGTATTGAAGATGGGTCGTGATGGTTCGTCGAGGGATGTTGGCATCGAGAATGTTTGCTTGGGGACAATTAATGGGTCAAAGATCGTATTGAAGAGTATGCAACATGCCCCGAATTTAAGATTGAATGTGATTTTAATTGGGAAGTTTGATGAGGAAGGTTTCAATACGGTGTTTAGAAAGAGCTATTAGAAACTCACCAAAGACGTCTCAATTGTGACAAGGGGAAGCAAGCAATCAAACTGGTACTTGATGATGACTTCTACTGCCAAAAATAGAGCCAATGTGACCTACGGGGGCATTGGTCAAGATGGTTATAAGAAGAGGTCGAGGAAGAGTGTAAGGAAAAATGATTAGACTTTGGAGGAGAATCCGAAGGGGAGTGAGACTACTCCAGGTTCAGTGGAGTGGAAGAGGGTATCATTTAGGCTTATGGAGGCCGACGATGGGATCCCATTTGAGGAAAAGTTATCGAAGTGTAGGTGATGATGGTCATTGGATGTAGGCGAAGGGTCTCCACACAAGGTTATGAGAAAATATTTGTTGGGCTTTTTGGTCACTCCCTTATGAGTGTCTCAATAAATAGAAAGTTATCGGAGGATTGCGTGGGGTTCATGCAAGAATTGGAGTGTTTGCGTGTGTAGCGAGCGGCTAGGAGGTGAGGGTCGAGTCGGGCGCTCGAGGCTCGCTTGAGCGGTGAAGAGGTAGAAATTCCAGAAGGTGCGCGCCTAATCCGCACCCGATCGACACTTGAGCGCCAATTCCAGAGGCTTGGCGCTTGAGTCGAGCTCAATGCTCAAGGTTTATAAAATCACGTGAATACGATTTTAGGGTTGGTTCCGAGATTTTCAAGATTTTTCTCCATAAGGGGCACCACATAGTGAGAGAGAAGAGAGAAGAGAAAGAGTTCAGAGTCCGATTGAGGTCCGATTTGAGTTTTATTTTTCGGTAAGGTTGGATACGTCATTTTGGATGTGAATTCTGGAGACGTATTTTCGTTTGATTACTTTTTTTCTCGTTATATTTTTCTTGTATGTTATTGAGTGTATTGAGAAAAGATTGTATTCAATAATTCTTCACTTGAGTTCGGAGTGAAGAGATTTCGAAAGGGATTCTTCTAACCGGCACTATTTATAATGAATTTATTTGAAATTTATCTCGTAATTTTTTCCTTGGTTGAAAAGGGTTTTTCACGTGAAAATTATTGTGCATTGTTTATTTATTGTACTCACAAATTTGATGTGAAAATTATTGTGCATTGTTTATTTATTGTGCTCACAAATTTGATGTGAAAATTATTGTGCATTGTTTATTTATTGTGCTCACAAATTTGATGTGAAAATTATTGTGCATTGTTTATTTATTGTGCTCACAAATTTGATGGCTGATGGTTGACAGGAAGTTTTGATTTATTCCACTATGTCGAGTCGGGTGTATTTGGATGTTGAATCCCAGCACTTTCCTGCCTTTCGGTTCTCCAATTTCTACCAAAAGAGGTGCTTAAATAGAATCATAGGGAAGGAATTTGTGAGGAAAAATTTGTTATGGGAGGGGAATCGGCGGGCTAACGAATTGGTAGAGGGAGATGCCGCTGGTGGTTTCAGCAGAACGATTTTCTTTGATATCAATGTATATTCCTTCTTCCACTTGTCGCCGTCATCATCATTGTGGTTCTATAATCTGATATAAAGCACTCACTAAACTTTCAGTAAACCCATGATAAAATATAATACTTGTAATGAGAGATTTTATTAATTAATAATTAAATATTAAAATAATCAATTGGTTTTAAATTTGTTAAGTCGCTATTCAAAGGATTATATTTTACTAATACATTTTATTCTTCCAAAAATTAGTCTAAGCTCTACCATGCAATATTAGTTTTAAAAAGACTTACCTGTATAATTTAAGTTCCATGTTAGTTACTTTCATTAATCTTAATCTGAAACATCCAACTAGTGTTGGGGTCACTCCCTCGTGGCACTTATGTTTGCGGACTCACAAGGTAGAAAAGGTCGAGGACTTTCTTGAGTGGTCCGAGAAGCCTATCATCATCGGATGAGGACTCATCAGAGGCGTCATGTCCAAGAGGTTGTTGAGGATATGGACGAGGACCCTGAAAGCATAGGTGTTGACTCTTTCTCTCCGTAGGCCTGCTGCAACCGCGTTTTACAGGTAGGCTATTGACCCACTCTGATTGGAGGCGGCTACAACTTTCAAGCGTGTCAGGCCTGTCATTCTGACACACCGGGCGTGCGCCTGCCATGGCAAGCCTAGGAGGCGCGGTCCTGCCACCCTAGTGCTAGTAGGGTGGCCGGGTGACCACTAGGCCCTTTGTATATATAAAGACTTGTGTGCACTTGCTAATTTTATGTCTTGCATCTTGAGTCTTGGAGTGCTTGTGCCGTGTCTTTGAGAGCAGACTTGGAGTGAGCCTTAAGAGAGCCGTGGGCAAGCCTTGTTTATAAAGATAGAGTGAGAAATACTTTTAGAGAGAGATTATGAGATTTACACTTGAGATTATTTTCTTTTTGTTTGAGTTTGTGTAGCTAACATACTTGTAAACAATCCATTTTTATAGTGTATTCATTGGTGGTTTTTTCCTTGGTTGAAGAAGGGTTTTCCACGTTAAAATCTTGTTCTTTCTCATTTTTTCTATCTCTACTTTTGGCTGTCCGTCTGAGAACTCTGCTCTGTGTTGCTGTTCGAGAGTTTTGTCTGCTCGGTCACCGTGCCTTCCGTTCTTGCGCCAACAAGTGGTATCAGAGATTTTTGGTTCTTTGAACGGTGATCTTGTTGCTGGCTGCTATGGAGGTTGGAAGCAAAATGACTTGCTTAAACGGAGCCAACTTTGAGACTTGGCAGAGCAAGAAGTCAAACTTGCTCTTTGTGAAGTCCATGCATAATCCTGTTTTTGCTACAGAAAAGTTTTCGACAAAAATGGACGAAGAGTGGACGTTGGAGCATAAGCAAGTGTGCGGTTACATCCGGCAGTTCATAGACGACAACGTGTACAATCATGTTCGCAGAGAGACGAATGCCAAGAAACTTTGGGAGAAACTACAACAACTCTATACCTCCAAGACCGAAAATAACAAAATTTATCACTTGATGAGGCTGATGCAGATTCGGTACAAGGACGACTCATCTGTCGCCGACCACCTGAATGAGTTTCAGGGCTATGTGGACAGGCTGAATGCATGGGGATCAAGTTCGAGGATGAGGTCCTGGGACTGTGGCTCCTAGCAACCCTCCCGGACTCATAGGAGATTATGCGGATCACCATTGCCAATACAGCTCCTAACGGCGTGGTGACTTTGGAGATGGCCAAAGAAGCTATGCTGAACGAGGAAGTGAGACGGCGTTCTCAGGGTACGTCCACCTCTCAGCACTCCGAGATTCTTGTCACCGAATCAAAGGAAAGGGGCCGAGGATGTGGCTCAAAGTTTGAAGACAAAGAGTGGAGTAAGTCACGTTCTCGGTATCAGAATATAGAGTGCTACCATTGTGACAAAAATAGCCACATCAAGAAATTTTATTATAAGTGAAAGCGTGAAAATGCTAGAATGGAGAGGGGCGAAAAGAGACGAGGCGAGAAAGAGTCCTCGGTCTCTGTTGTCACAGGAGGTGACCTCCTTTTGGCCAGCGAGTCTGAGGACTCTGTAAGCGTGGTAGAGCAGGGTTCCAATTGGGTGGTGAATTCGAGCGCATCTATCCACGTCACCTCCAGGAGAGAGCTATTCTCCACTTACCCTCGTAGTGCCCCAGGAGTTTTGAGGATGGGTAACATGGAGACGTCTGAGATCATTGGACGAGGCGATGTCCTCTTGATAACGAGCACTGGAGCCCGATTGATTTTGAGGGGTGTTAAACATGTCCCCGATATTCGTATGAATATCATTTCGGTAGGACGGTTTGATGATGAAGGCTACTGCAGCGTCTTTTGTGACGGCAGTTTCAAGTTGACAAAGGACTCCATGGTGGTTGCCGGAGGAGTAAAGGCCTCAGGCCTTTACGTGTTAAAAGTCCAGGTCGAGGTGGTAGAGGTGAATGCCGCAGGATGTGTGGAGTCCTCGGGCCTGTGGTACAAAAGGCTCGGACACATGAATGAGCGTGGCATGCGTTATCTGGCGAAGAAGGGTCTCATCCCAAAGATGGATGGAGACAAGCCGAGGACTTGCCCTCACTGCATGGAGGGGAAGCAACAGAGAGTCTCCTTTCAAGGAGATGTATCTGGCAGGAGGTTCGAGGTTCTAGAGCTCGTCCACACGGATGTGTGTGGTTCGCTCCCGGAAAGGTCATTTGGAGGAGCAGAATACTTTGTCTCCTTCATTGACGATTGATCGAGGAAGCTGTGGGTGTTCCCGTTGAAGACCAAGGATCAGGTTACGGGAACCTTTGAGCAGTTTCATGTCCTCGTTGAGCAAAAGATCGGGAGGAGGTCGAAGGCCGTCCGGAGCGACAACGGCGGAGAATACATTGGGACGTTTGATGCCTATTGCAGAGCTCGCGGTATCAGACATCAGAGAACTCCACCGGAGATACCACAGTTGAATGGCATGGTCGAGAAGATGAATCGCACCCTGATGGAAAGTGTCAGGTGCATGTTGTCCGAGGCCAAGCTTTCGGGATCTTTTTGGGCTGAGGTCTTGAAAGCGGCCGCCCGCGTGATTAACTGGTCGCCTAGTAAGCCTCTAGATGGGGAAGTTTCGGAGAAGATCTGGACCGGGAAGAAACCAGCATACAGCCATCTTCAGACATTTGGCTGCAAGGCCTTTGTTCATGTTCTGAGATGAGAGGAGCAAGTTGGAGTCAAAGACAAAGCAATGTGTCTTTCTGGGCTATGGCGAGGACGAACTTGGGTATATACTGTATGATCCAAAGGAAGTTGGTCCGGTCTCGAGATGTGGTTTTTGTTGAGGAAGAGACCATCGAGGATATTGGGAATGAGAAAAGGTCTCATCCCAACACTTCCCGGACGGACAGAGTTGATGTTGATGCTGTCCGTCCAGTGCCTCTTGAGTCTGATATCGGCGGATCAAGAGTGGCTGGCAACCAAGGTGAGGAGGTTCCAACGCCTCAAGAAGATCAAGCTAAAGATCTAGCCCCTCAACAGGCTGAGGTGACCCCTGTAAGACGGTCGTCCAGGGACATACGTCCGTCCGTCCGCTTTCCAGCAACTGAGTACGTCCTCCTCACTGATGCTGGAGAACCAGAAGATTTTAGTGAGGCCATACGCAGCGCTCAGAAGAATAAATGGTTTGAGGCCATAAAGGAAGAAATGACCTCTCTTCATGAAAACCATACATTTGAGCTAGTTAAGTTGTCCAAGGGAAAGAAGGCCCTGAAAAACAAGTGGGTCTTCCGGCTGAAGATGACCGAGGACGCGAGCAAGCCAAGACACAAGGCACGGCTTGTGGTGAATGGCTTTGGTCAACTCATGGGTGTTGAGTTTGATAAAATTTTCGCACCCGTTGTGAAGATGTTCTTGGTCCGTGTGGTGCTTGGACTGGCAGCGGCTTTGGATATGGAGATAGAGCAACTGGACGTTCGGACAACTTTTCTCCATGGAGATCTTGAGGAAGATATTTACATGGAGGAACTAGTTGGTTTTAAAGTCAAGGGGAAGGAATGACTGGTCTGTCATTTGAAGAAGAGCTTGTACGGGTTAAAGCAAGCTTCGAGACAGTGGTATCGAAAGTTTGAGTCTGTCATGGTCGGACGAGAATACCATAAGACTACTTCCGACTACGATGTCTTTGTCCAGAGATTCTTGGAAAACGACTTTGTCATCCTCTTTCTTTATGTGGACGACATGCTGGTTGTTGGACATAATAGTGTTCGGATTAAGGAGCTGAAAGAGCAATTGGGGCAGTCTTTCACCATGAAAGACCTCGGACCGGCGAAACAGATTCTGAAAATCAGAATATTTTGCGACCGAGGGGACAAAAAGTTCTAGCTGTCCCAGAAAGGCTATGTTGAAAAGGTGCTTTAGCGGTCAACAAGGAAAGCTCCAAGCCTGTCAGTGCCCATTTGGCCAATCATTTTAAGCTGAGCAAGCAGCAGTGTCCGTCCTCGAACACTGAGAAGGCGCGTATGAGTAAGATTCCTTACTCCTCGGCCGTTGGTAGCTTGATGTACGTGGCTGTGTGTACGCGGTCGGACATTACTCATGCGGTTGGTCTGGTGAGCTATTTTCTCTCAAACCC
Source organism: Nepenthes mirabilis (assembly GCA_025585075.1). Classification (NCBI taxonomy): domain Eukaryota; kingdom Viridiplantae; phylum Streptophyta; class Magnoliopsida; order Caryophyllales; family Nepenthaceae; genus Nepenthes; species Nepenthes mirabilis. The sequence goes on from JAODPA010135925.1 coordinate 9,942, forward strand.
AGGGATGGAATATTGGTCCGCGGTAAAGTAAATTTTTAGATATCTCCATGGGACCTCCAAGACGGGTTTACAGTTTGGAAGAGAGAAGCCTCAGTTGATTGGGTACACAGACGCAGATATTGCTAGGGACGTTGATTCTCTGAAATCAATGTCCGGATACTTGGTGAAATTTGCAGGAGGGGCGGTCTCCTGGCAGTCCAAGTTACAGAAGTGCGTCGCTCTCTCGACTACGGAAACAGAGTTCATTACCGTGATCGAGGCCTGTAAGGAAATGCTTTGGACGAAGAGGTTCATCCAAGAGTTGGGTCTAAGGTAAGAGACGTACGAGGTCCTCTATGATAGCTAAAGTGCCACTCACTTGAATAAAAAACTTTTCATTCCATTCGAGGTCAAAGCACATTGACGTGCGTTATCATTGGGTGAGAGATATTTTTGATGATGGGCAGCTATCAATTGAAAAGGTTCGCTCGGATGACAATGACTCGGACATGTTGACTAAAGTTTTGTCAAAGGAAAAGCTGGAAGCTTGTTGTGACATTACCGGTCTGACTAACTTCACTCCCACTTGGTCGTGAGGGGAAGTTTGTTGGGGTCACTCTCTCGTGGCACTTATGTCTGCGGACTCACAAGGTAGAAAAGGTCGAGGACTTTCTTGAGTGGTCCGAGAAGCCTATCATCATCGGATGAGGACTCATCAGAGGCGTCATGTCTGAGAGGTTGTTGAGGATATGGACGAGGACCCTGAAAGCGTAGGTGTTGACTCTCTCTCTCTGTAGGCCTGCTGCAACCGCGTTTTACAGGTAGGCTGTTGACCCACTCTGATTGGAGGCGGCTACAACTTTCAAGGGTGTCAGGCCTGCCATTCTGGCACACTGGGCGTGCGCCTGTCATGGCAAACCTAGGAGGCACGGTCCTCCTACCTTAGTGCCAGTAGGGTGGCCGGGTGACCACTAGGCCCTTTGTATATATAAAGGCTTGTGTGCACTTGCTAATTTTATGTCTTGCATCTTGAGTCTTGTAGTGCTTGTGCCGTGTCTTTGAGAGCAGACTTGGAGTGAGCCTTGAGAGAGCCGTGGGCAAGCCTTGTTTATAAAGATAGAGTGAGAAATACTTTTAGAGAGAGATTATGAGATTTACACTTGAGATTATTTTCTTTTTGTTTGAGTTTGTGTAGCTAACATACTTGTAAACAATCCATTTTTATAGTGTATTCTTTGGTGATTTTTCCCTTGGTTGAATAAGGGTTTTCCACGTTAAAATCTCGCATGTTCTTTCTCATTTTTTCTATCTCTACTTTTGGCTGTCCGTCTGAGAGCTCTACTCTGTATTGCTGTCCGAGAGTTTTATCCGCTCGGTCACCGTGTCTTCCGTTCTTGCGCCAAAAACTAGAAATATTGAGGTATTACATAAACCATGCTTTACAAATTAATGAACGTTGAATCAGCGACACAAATTGAAGGATACTAAGTTACTCTATTAAATAATTGGTCAGCTATCTATACTTAGTAAGTATTCCGTGCCTCATCCAATTGCCTTTTAAAGAATGCACAATCTGAATGCTTCAATGCTGAGAGTTCTCACTATGACCTATAATTTAGAATGTATGCAGTGGTAGTTGGTTAAAATGACCAATAACTAACCTCACTATTAGGTCATAGCCTATACCCTCACTATGAGGAATTGATTATGCATTGGTTTTTATTTCTCTAGAAATATCAATCCCATTACCATAAGGGCAGGATAGGTTTCTAACAATAGAATCTAGAGATGTTATCATTTTGAATCTCTACAAACTAAAAAAAACCCTTAGAATATCCAGTCACTAGTTAATCATAACAATTTCTAAGGACTAGTCTCACAGTAATTGGACTACAAAAAGCAGTTCATAACTTATTATCCAGAATACCTCATACCTGTTGGGAAACGAATGCCGATAGAACAATGAATTGAGAAGAAAAATTGGTAATAATAATAATAAATAACAGGGAGAGGGAAGAACAAGGCATACAATATTTACGTGGAAATTCTCTTTTGAATAAGAGGAAGAAAATCACAGGATACTTAATCCACAAAAATCTCACTATGTAAAATTTTGGTTAAAAAAACTCTTGGTTACAGAAACCCTCGAAGAAAAGAATATAAGAGTAAAACATGATTCCTTATTTTTTTATTTCTTACACTTCTAAAATTGCAACTATGAACATATATAGATTCAGATTGGTCTCCTTTACCAGGTGGCACCTACTCTACAAGTTGGTTATATGCCTTGCAAAGCTTGCTACCTACTCTACAAAGTTGCCTTTTTACCATATACTTTGTAGTTGACCTACTCTATAAAATTGATTACCAACTTTGAAAGTCAACTTCCTACTCTGTAAAGTTAGCTGTCTGAATTGGACTTTACAAATAACTAACTTTTCAAATTAGCCATTATTGATCCGCTTTTGCATCAGTATGGATCGGACTTACCTTATCACTCCAGCCTAGCGGCACCACTCCACCCGATATCACCACTCTAGTCAAGTGTTCCACTTTGGCCAATTTCACAACTCTATCCAAGCGTTTCACTCTGGCTAATTTTACCACTCTAGCCAATTTCACCAGTCGGGTCGATACTTCATCATTAGGCCGCATCGTCGCGTGCTTACGTGCACGGCAATCGTAATAATACTTCACTTCAGTATTGCACCTATGGGTATTTGCCTAAACTTATCACCTTATTAATCTAATATGAGTTTACATGAAAGTGACCCATATCCCAACAATTTCACCAAGATATTCTCTCACATCATAATTCTTCAATTCTCTACTCTCTCTTCTCTAATTCATTTGTCAAATATAATTATTTATTTGAGTGTTGGAGGATAATTTGAGAAGTTATTCTCAAATGCTCTGAGACACTCATTTTGATTTATGATGTGTAGAGATTGGATTTAAAGATTTAAAAATACGCATTTGAAATCTCTTAGAAAGGAATCTAAATCTAAAATACGTATCATTGGTGCTGTCCATAAAAATAAGTTAATGAGCTCTTTCTTACATATTCTTACATCCACGAGGACCTACCAACAAATAGCCATGGTAAATAACATAGCTCATGGCCGATTGAGTCAATTTCCTCTGGACATTATGTCTCATTACTTCCCTCCAAATAATGATTACTAGTTGAATACCATTCACCAACAACACTAGACATCCAATGGTTGTATGATTATAAGACATGTTTCAAATGATGAAGTCCTTATGGGATAGATTTCGGGACTAGCCACAAAAGACTGATGTTCCCTTTCCGCACACTTAGACTTTGAAAAAGAAGTCAAAGAGTAAGAAAGCCCCTCTAAAAAGACATTAACTAGGCCAAAGTTGCCAATGGTCCATAAGGTGCAGTACCAATCTATCTCCTTGTGCTTAAAAGGATGCCCAAACTTTAGAGACAAGAAGGAAACCATAAAAAAGAGGTGTATATTCTAAATGTCATTCTCGCAGAAAAGAGGGGTCATGTGGAAGCATTCTGCACATTCTCCCAACTAAATGAATGCTGGACGTATTTGCTAACCACTTGGAACTAAGGACCTTTCCCAACGCTAAGAAAATGCCTTCCACAATTGAGGTGAAAGAAAGAATTAAAAAAAGTAGATAAGTAGGTCCTCTGATAAGACATTCTAACCACACAGACCAAATGGGCCATTACACATTCACCTCTAAGGATAAGAGAGATGGTCTCTCCCAAAAATGCGAAATGCCTACTTTAAAATCGTATGATAAAAGTATTGATTCCATGAATCATCTTAATCATTTTCACACTCTATTTAGCTTCTAAAACTTAGGGAATATAACCCTATATCTCTATTACTCTTTAAAATTACAGGGAGATGTTAGGATTTAATTTTATATGTTAGGACCAAATTCTATCAGGACATTCTGAGAATTGGTTGATAAATTATTATCCCACTTTGCCTTTAGTCGAACAAAATAAAAATAACCTTGATATTGTTAGAGTTAAGCAGGATCCAATTAGCAGCCTCAAATGCTTCCTTAACTACTTTAATGCAAAAATTTAGAGCATTTCAAAGCTCATTAATGAGGTAAAGTAGAACTCTTTCATGGTGACCATCCAATTCATTGGTCCAACATGACATTAAGACATTCTTAAAGGCAGAGGAAACTATCTAAGCAGGCATTGTAGTGGAGGAGGATAACAATGTAAAGAGGCTCAATTGGCCAGACTACAGGCCTCATTTAGGACAGTCCGAGAGAGGAAAGAGGTGGAATAATGGCAACCCAGCCCATGGCTCCTCAAAGTAGAAAAGGATTAGGTCGGATGGATGAAAAACTTTCAAGCCATTATATCTCACATCTACCATTGACACCCATGCCAATGTTCTAATGTAAATCTTGGGCAAAATATTTCCAAAATAGCCCAAATCAATCAAAAACCCAGACATAGGATATCAAAAAAATAAAAAATATTATCGTTATCATCAATCTCTAATTTACAACACAAAGGACGACAAGGCCTTACAAAAAGAAATTGAGGTCCTGATTCAAAGAGACTATCTAAAGTAATACCTTTAAAATTTGAGCGCTATACAAAAAAAGGCCATAATGGCAAATAACCATCCGAGTAGCTACGCAACTAGGTGGCAACTAGAGTCATCAACATGGTATTCAAAGACTGGCAGACCCTATAATTTAAGAACTTATAAACTAGGCTTCTACAAACAAGGTGAGAAATTATGGTGAGAAAAAAAAAAGCATTAGTTTTAATAATAATGATATGACTTATATAATTTCTTCTATTAATTTCTTCTATTTGACCCTCTTATTAAATCATTCCTCATTTTAGATGGGTTTCAAGACTATTAATTAAAACGAGATTTTATTTGTAACATCTCAAATATTTTTAACATTATTATTTGAATGCGCTATAATTATATAAATATTTTAGTAGTAGATTAAATTTTTAGAATTAATTTAATCAGTAGAGGTTCTCTTATTGGGCCATGTGGGCTTTCAAACTTGTAGATACTTGGAAATTTGAACTTAATTGTATTCTTCTTTCGAACTGAAAATTTAGGTTGGACATATAGTTAGAATAATTGGTGAAAATTTCTTCTATGATTTATTGTTAGATTCTACTATCTTTTAGGCATTATAGACTTAATATTATTTGAAATCTTGTTCTAGGGGCCTGTGCACTAGGAGAAATATGGTAGGATCATTTCTAGCAATATTGTAGCTATAATAGAAAATTGAGACAATAATAAATAAATCACTAGCACTAAATTAATTGAGGCTTATAACTATGAAAATTCATGTTAGAAAACTAACTAATAATCGGGAACTGGTGATGTTTTGGCTGAGTAAGATATTATGGGCAAATTATTATTGAAATATTGGAAGTTAAAGTTTCAAAGTATAATTAAAATTTACTAGAAAGAAAATAGAAATGGATTAACCACCTTAGTTCAATTTTTTATTGAAATATTGGAAGTCAAAGTTTTAAAGATTAATTAAAATCTTCTGGAAGGAAAATAGAGATGGATTTAACAGCATTAGTTCAATTTTTTCCCCTCTTAGTCATGTCACCCAATAGCTATTAGTGTTGGGATACGACGCTTATTTGAATCGTGAGGATTCAATCAACAATGCACAATAATCAAATAATAATCACAAATAATGAAGAACACCCAATTTTTATGTGAAAAATCCTCTTTAAAATAAGATAAAAAAGTTACGGGATGATACATTCGAAAATATCTCACTATGCAATAAGTTCTGTTATACAAATTTTACGAATATAAGGATGTAGCATCTAATAATAAGCAAACCCATACAGTAAAAAAAACTAGATGAAAGACAGAAAAATAACCTGTAAAATGTTCCTATCAACTTTAAAAATAATGTACTCAAGGTTGGTGGAGATTAGAATACGATTTAAAACTTGCTCGAATATCAGAACTTTTTTCTTCTCCATTTTCTCTATCTTTCTCCTCTTTTTCTAACTATATTAGCACCTTCTAGGTTTGAAAATTGCAAGTGGTTTCACTTGAAATACATAAGTGCATTTTTATATTGCGAACCGGCGGTTGAGCGTCTGTCAAGTGCGCCTCTGGCACGGGACCCACTGGGTTCGGTGCTTCGGGTGCCCTTTGGGTGCGCCTCAAGCGTGCCCTCACTAGATTTGGTGCTTCGAGCACCCCTTGAGAGTGAACTTATTGTTTTTGCTGCTTTGAGCGCTAGATCCGTGTGTATTAGTACAGGACCTGTGTGTCTTAGTATGAACTATCGAGCAGCACATTAAATGGGTATGGACTCATACGAGAGTGACCCATAATCAAGCAATTAGTTATTTGCCATGTAAATCAAAACTAGGTTATATTCAAATATTAGAAATAAATTAATATCTTATTTGACAAATA
>JAODPA010135936.1:0-14986 GCA_025585075.1 Nepenthes mirabilis
AGATTTGATTTTTTTTTTTTTTTTTTACTTTTGAAGTTTTCAAATTAGCTTTGATTTTTCCCACATAATCAATCAGAAACATAGCTTTCGGACTACAATGCAGAGAATACATTATTATGTAAAATACTCAAAATCCTCTACATTGATAGAATCGGCTCTAAGGAGATCGCTCAATTGGTCTTGTAGCAGACCTTCAAAAACATTCGTGTAGCTGAGAACAACTGGTCACAGAAGAAGACATCACAGTTTTTTTTTTTAAAAAAAACAATTTAGAGTTCAGATGATCACTTTCACCAATAAAAGCAGTAGGGAAGAAACACAGTAAAACAAGGTTACACAAGAGATCAATGAACCAAAGTTCTAAAAATGCTTTCTTCTGCACTATCTCATACAACAGTCATCCTCAAAACCAGTTATTCTCAAAACCCTAATTATTGTGAAAATCTTGTCCTTCAATATTATTTCTTGAACTCAATTTAGAGCCATTTGTGATCCTAATTACTGCACCCAAGAGGATTACACGAGAAACCCGTGCTTTGTCCGTGCTTGCATCAGTAGACGCGAGCCTTTGGTGGGAATGACTCGATTTCGTCGTCCAATGTGTTCATGTGGACTGGCCTATAATCTAGCCGGACCTTCTCATTCTCCCAATACCTACAGATCAAACGAAAAATTTATCAGATAAATCCATCGTATGGAATGGCTGTCAAATATAGTCCCTGAGGTTAAGAAGAAGAGAAAAAAATAAATTGATTTTGAAGACATTTTTCAGCACCAGGTGGGAGACTCGGGTGAGGTTGAACTATCTATATCGACCAGGGGTAGGGTTGGCGGTTGATAATTCTACTCATTTGGCAATAAATAAACCCAATTTCACAATGAGTATTCCTAAATAAAATTTGCTCTCCGTTGTCATTTTTTTCAACCAAATAAGGTCATAGAAATAAGGTTAGAATAAACATCACTGATTATATTTATTCCCACCTTATTTCCTTCAACTTAACATTCTTTACCGTATGCAAAATGGATGCAGGTTTGTTGCCCAATTAGGAAGATCTATGCACAACTAAAAAGGTTAGGGTAGTAGTTCCAATCCACCAGCTGGACTTTTTTTTAAAAGTAATTGATTCGTATAAAAATAAATAAATTGAGCCAAGGTTCCAAATCTCCAAAAGTCGATAGCGTAGTGCTCAAGACTCACAACATCATTACATTTTCACAACCCAAATCAAAAGCCTAACACAAGTCAAAAGAACTCGCATGAGGACGGATAAGGGAAAGGGCAAGTCCCCAGTGTCTAAGGATCGATTAGGGACAGGCCAAAATACAGTGAATAACTTGTCCCGAACACATTAAAAATAACTAGCAGGACCTTACCCAGTATAGAAAAGGACAACTTAGTAACATGAGGCTCTCACACCGTGAGGTCTAGGGATAAATGCAAATTTGCAGTTGCATAGCAGAGATGCTGCTTTATAGTTTCTTAAATTCCATACAACAAAACCAAGAACAAGGGTGAAAAACAAAAGCAGATGATATGACTTTTAGAAGTCCCTTCAAAAATACTACTCGACTGCAAACACTTCTTACAATTTGACCTAACAAAACCTCATATTTTACTGAACAATTTGGGCAGGCCAATAATTCATCAGCCTATCTACTAGTCAGTGACGAGAAATTGAATTGGGTAATCCTATTTCACAAGAATTAATCTGCTCAGTGCCAAATTGTTAATTAAAAGAAAGAAAAAAAACATTTTTATTGCAGCATAGAGGGAAGAAGGGTTTGAGAAATGGTTAACATACCCCAAAGTGTGCTTTAGCCAGTTGTCATCATCTCTTTTCTGCATACCCAGAGAATTGTACATCATTAATGCTACACTATATAAAAAACTAGTCAAACAAAAGCAAATATAACAGGAAGTTAAAATGAACAAACTGTGAAATCTTCACGGGCATGAGCTCCCCTGCTTTCTTTCCTTGCTTCAGCAGAATGCATAGTGATGCATGCATTTATCAACAAATTTTCCAACTCTATAGTCTCTATCAAGTCAGAATTCCTGAAAAGATAATCAAGAATCAAAAAACTCAATGAGTTGAGCATTTTCTTCTAAATAATGTTATCAAAAAAGCATCAACATGATTTAATCACCATATTAGACTGCGGTCCTTCAATTGAACATCGTGAAAACTCTCCCATGCCTTGTCAATGAGTTGGCAACCTGCATATGCGAAATGTGCATGACAGGGTATAAAAAAAGTTCAAAGTGAGCTCAGATTTATGCCTCGGTCATGAAATTGAGGGTTTATTTGGATTTATGAAAGTTTGAAGAAAAAAAAATTTATGAGGAAAAAAGCTGAAAGAAAATTAAAGGAAAATTACTTTCCTCAAATATAAATATTCTAATACACTTTTTTTATCATATTTTTTTGCCTTCTGATTTTTCATGTACTCCAAACATAAAAAAGCATTTTCATTCTATTATCTTTTTCCTTCCTTTAAAATTTTCTAAATCCAAACAAACCCTAAGTATTGGGGGAATCATTCAGACTTGGAAGGAAGCAGTGCCTCTTTCATTGCTTTCTTCTTCATTCTCTTGGTACTGGTTTTATTTTTTATTTTTTTTCTCCATCTTTGTGAGTTTTATTTTGCATGAAGGTGTGTGAGTGGAAGCAATAAGTGATTACTTCAAATTATTCAAAGAAGCAGCACAATGAGCAATGCCATAATCAGGAATTTCCTAAAGTTCTTCATAAGTTTTATCAAGTATATCCCCCTTCTCCATAAGCTGCTAACTTCAATCAAATTACCTGTGTTCATGCAGAAGCCCAAGTGCATATAAAGGAAGGGGGTGTCAGATGACTGACAGGCAGCTAAAAAGTTTGAAAAAAGTCCATATGATGTGATTCTACTAACATGTCATTCCTATCTCATTTATGATGATGCTACCAAAGGGTAATTAATTCTACATTTAAAAAAAAAAAGATACATAATGTGGAATGATATTAGCTACTTTCTATCTAATTTGCTTCTTGAGTAAGTCCTTTTCACTTGAAGTACTTGAACTGCTTCACAGCATCAATCCTTGTTGTTTTACACATTTATCCAAAGTATGCATCAACTGAAATTACAGATCTTGGAACAGCATTGGCAACAAAATCACTTCGAATTATTGATTAATCGCTAGAGATGGCTTAAAACCAATTCTTCATTATTGAATGTATCTTCCTGTTTTAACACTTTATCTGAAAGTTATCAATATTTATCAAATATATTCCTATCGAATGGTGGATCAAATGACAGAGATTTTTTAAAAACAAGATGGCTTTTCCCAGAAGAAACGAGAATCATATTCATCTAACTTGAGAAAGATTTCCCATTCTTAGCCCTAAAAAAAAAAAAAAAATCTGTGGCCATAAAAAAGAGATAAAATGGAACAGAATTAATTGGGTGGAAAAGTCATAAAAATACTTGTTTTTTCCATATTTTGGACCTTAACTCCATAAAATAATATGCTACTGCTGAATTACTCCATTGACTCAATAGTGATGTCATAGGGTAAACTAAATCTTTGAGTTGGGTTCCTCATTGGGCAACATAAATATTAAAGGTACCAAAGTTGCTCATAAAGAAAAAGTAAGGCACAAACTGATAGTGTATTTTCGAAGTTGATGACTTTTTCGAAGAGAAAGAGAGAGAGAGATCTGGAGAAGTTCATGACAAAGAAGCACTTAGTTTGATTCAGGAAGACATAAGAAACCCTGGCATGCAGCATTTACAGATAAATCATTGCAATGATAAACTGATAGTGTATTTTCCCAAATACCAAGCCTAAAATGAGACACTACCAAGCTAAGTCACGTGGTAGCACCAAAGATGCCTGGTTTTTAAGCCTATCTCTGAGTTACATGATATGGTTGATAGCTAATGCAGTGTGAAGAAGCTTCAGATTGATTTCCACAGGCTTGCTCCATGGCAGTGCATTAGCAATGCTAACAGCTTGATGAGGGCTGACTGTCTGGGGATATTCTTTCATTTCCATTTAAAGATCATTTCCTAGACAAGTTCACCTACTCTGCCAGCTACAGATACACTTCCATTGTTTCCCTTAGTGTTTCACATTTTGGAATTGAGAAGTAGTTCTTGTACCAGCACTCATCCACCCCCATATATATAAAAAGAAAAAAAAGAAAAAGAAGAAGAAGAAGAAGAAGAAGAATAAGAGGAGCTACAAAGACACATGAATAAGGAGGGAAAACCAAGCATCCAATATGACCACTTTACCCTAATCGTGTGCTCCTGAGCATCAAAAAATGACTGTTATGGGAGTAAATCTTGAATCAATTCTGTGCCTAAATGGATGCCTATTTCCCCAGTTGCAACTATTGATGAAATAAGACCTACCTTCCTCCAAGGTTTCTTGTGTGCGAAATACTGCAGCATTACTCTGCATTATGCGTTGCATATTCAAACGGATTTTTGAAGTTGGAATTGAGCCACTTGAATTCCTCAATTTGTCCAACCATGCAATAGTCTTCTTCCCAGCATCCTTTGCCAAAGGTTTCTGTTTTTCCCCTGCATCGTCCATGTATAAGCATCTTAATCATATGACATATTTGCAATATATATATATATTAAAAGGAAGGCAATGAGCATGCATAATTTTTGGCACATTTTTGAAGTACTTTCATGTGGAAATGTCTCAAGCACTTGCCTGGTCTATAAATCTCTGCAACCCTGTTCCCACAAGCACGACCAAAAACAACAATATCAAGAAGAGAATTTGCACCAAGCCGATTAGCGCCATGCACTGATGCACAAGATGCCTCCCCCGCAGCCATTAACCCAGGAACAACAGCATCCGGATTGTTACCTCTGATGGTGACCACCTGAGGGTGCAAACCGCAATTAATCACAAGCAGAACAAGATGCAGCAATGAATACTCACAACTTTTTATTAATCAATACCTCTCCATGGTAATTTGTCGGAATTCCACCCATATTATAGTGGACCGTTGGCAAAACGGGAATGGGTTCCTTTGTAACATCAACACCGGCAAAAATAGCTGCAGTTTCTGAGATACCAGGAAGCCTCTCCTTAAGTACTTCAGGGGGTAAGTGATTCAAGTGGAGGTAGATATGATCTTTCAAAGGCCCTGCTCCAGATTAGAAGTTATTAAATTTAACCAAAGAAAGAGGTATACCAGACAATGGAAGCTCAATCTTAAGAAATATTATGTGGACTTCAAATAATAATTTTGCATAGATGGTTTCTGCCTTATAAAAAAGTTTGTCTCAAAGTAACCAATAATCCAAGTCAATATAATCATGAAAATCAATTAGCCAACAAATTTTCCAAAAGAAAAAATGAAAGACATCAAAAGAGCTGGTCCCTTGCACCAAAAACTAACCAATATAGATTCTTCTTATTCAGAAATGCTACAGGTTTAAGCCAAAAAAAAAAAAAAAACAAAACAGTGTAATGTGCCACCCTGATTAAAACACCCATATCATCTATTACAGATAAATAGTCCAGCTTCAGCAAAGTGATCTTACCTACACCACGGCCCTCTCGGATTTCCATTGTCATAGATCTTGAAACAACATCTCTTGATGCTAGATCCTTAGCTGTGGGAGCATATCTCTCCATAAACCGCTCTCCTTCACTATTACGTAAAATGCCACCTTCACCACGAGACCCTACAAGAAAGAAAGATAATTCATTAATCCTCAGAAGTGCATTGGGAACAGGTCAATTAGAGCTGACAAAGGATGCTTTTAAAGCAAAACATGCAAGTAAATCCAAGGAGAATAGAAAGACTTGGCAAAAGTACCAACCTTCTGTAATGAGGCAACCAGCACCATAAATACCTGTTGGGTGGAACTGCACAAATTCCAGATCCTGCAAGAGAAGACAAAGCAGAATATTGAAAATAGAGATTATAAAAATCATAAGTTTTCAAATTTCACCATAGCGAAAACCTGCAGTGGGATCCCCGCTCGTGCAACCATGGCATTGCCATCTCCAGTACATGTATGAGCTGAAGTTGCAGAGAAATATGCTCGACCATACCCCTAAAATAAAAGAATAAGAAATCTGTGAGAAGAGAGCAAGAGAGAAAGAAAGCAGGGATGCATAGAATTAAACAATCCCATAGAACATACCCCAGTTGCCAAAATCGTTGATGCAGCACGGAACCGATGGAGCGTTCCGTCCTCCATGTTTAATGCAATCACGCCTTGGCAGGTGCCTAATTTGATATCAACAATCCGGAGCAGCCCCCGAACAGAAATCACATTAATATAAAGCATCTCAAAAGCAAAGGAAACCACAAACACCACATGAAAAGATGAAGTCATAGTCAAGTATCTCAACTGTCTTCTCAACATTAGTATCATCAACATCGGTGAAAAAAAAACAACCGCTAGGGAAGACATGAATGCAATTGGTGCAATATATTACAAAAGCAACAGATTTGAATTTCCTTGAATTATGATCTTTTGATCAGCAAGCAGTATTGCAAGGACATATATGCAAGACCAATCAGGGAAGCTTTAACAGCTACTCTCTGTAGTTTGAGTAATTTCTAGGTTACGAATTCATAGATCCAGAAATACATCCCCAAATATTATTTTAATAATAAATAATAATTCCAATAAATAAGTGTTACGATCTCCATGGGTGGCTCCGGCGTCGACGACAGTAAATCAACGGAAGGGGAGTTCTGGCGGAGGAACGAAGACGAAGAACAGTAGGGAAGGGGGAAGTTCGAGAGAGAGGGAAGAACAGACGAAGGAGAGAGAGAGATAGAGAGGAAGAGTTGAGAACGAAAACTGCTACCCTTCTCATTAACCAATGTCCGGCCATATAGTGGAAACAAAAGAACAAAACAGAAAATGGAAAATATAAATTGTAACAGAAATATGAAAGTTGTAACGTGTGTGGGTAAACGTGCAAACAGTAATTTATATATGCAGTGTATGCATATGCAGTGTATGTATTGTATATAAAACTAATATGTATACTGTGATGTGTAATATGTGTGAAGGGTGAATTATATATTAAGTAGAAGGTCTTCCTCTGGCTCGGGGACTGCGCTGAAGATGGATGTCCGGCTTCAGAGGATGTATCGACGTGTACGTAACAATAAGATACTTAATACATTTGCACATAAATAAATAAAATAAAATACAATAAACTCATAATTCCCCATCAACAAAATTATCCTTGCATCACATAGAAAATGACCCACTCGAAGAGAAACTAAATTGTGAACTAACCTTCGTCATCCATAATAAGATCCAATGCAAAATACTCCACAAAAAATTGGGTGTTATGCTTCATAGCCTGTCCATAAAGAGTATGTAATAAGGCATGGCCTGTTCGATCAGCAGCACATGCACAACGATATGCCTGTCCACCTGTAAATTTAACACAAATGAATGAAAAATCAGCTATCAGGCCATTTATAAGGGAACTTCAAAAATCCGCATACGCACCCTTCCCAAAGTTTAAGCTTTGACCACCAAATGCACGCTGATAAATTCTCCCATCTTCGGTTCGAGAAAATGGTAGACCATAATGCTCAAGCTCAATCACTGCAGCAGGTGCCTCTCTGCACATGTATTGTATAGCATCCTGGTCACCTGCACACATGCAATTGTCCCCATATGTCAACATAAGGAAATGTAGACACGGATTATCCAAATTATCCTGTGGAGAATATGGAAATAATAGTTGCAGAAGCATTCAAGATGTTGAATGTTAAACAAATGGGATGTCACTCCTATAGACAACAAAAACCAAAATAGAAATAAGATAGACTAGATAAATAAACAAAAAACATATTGATGCTATTTCTATGTACCCATATTTTGTCGTGAAGAATTAACTTTATCAAAATGGAAATCATAAGTGCAAATAAAATAGGTATTAAGGAATGTAAAGAAGAAGAAGCATCATACCCAACCAGTCACTTCCCTTGACTGTATCATACATGTGCCACCTCCAGTCATCTTCAGTCATATTACCCAAAGCGGCATTGATCCCACCCTGCACAGATTTTTGAAACCCATTTTTAACCCACAAATATAGCATCTGCTACTATAATTTGCTGGAAAAATAAGTGAATAAAACATGCTTTGACACAAATCCAGAAACCAAACATCATGATTTAAGGCCAAACCTAAGCAAGACGCCATGGGTTTAGAGAAGTTTCAAGGTGCTTTATGGCATCATTGCCACTAACATGTTTTAGCAATTTGCCATTTTCAAATCCTTAGACAAGATAAATTCAGAGTTGCAGTCAGTCCCTTCACCACATGCTAAAGATAGTTTTGGGGCATTATCAAGTATAAGTTTCACTTCCCCAATTTAACATGGAAGAACAAAATGCCAGCATCACATCAGAAGGGAAAATCAATCAGAGAAAATTACACAAACTATCGGGAAAAGATTCTGAGATTGACCCCTAGCTAAAAGGGAAAAGAGTTCAACAGTACAACTTTTTCATTTTGCAAGTACCTTCCAACGTTTAAGAGCGTTGAACCCCGTACACTATATAAAGAATTATGATACTCATTGTATGTCTTCTGTATAGGTGCCTCCATTTCCATCAAGAAAATAAAAGCTCCTATCCCCATCACAATAGGATTTGAGCTGAAAATCTATTCTCAAACCATCAGACTCTCCCATTTGAAACCTTTCAATTATGCTAACAATTAAATAACCAAAGACCCGATGATCATACATTCCTTGCAGGATAAAATAATGCAAAATGAAATGTATACATTTCAGCTTTACTGCAGGCAGCAACATTCCTAAAAGACACATATACCCAAAACTTGAATTATTATTGGCGTCTCATAAATGTTTCGTGAGTGATATATCTTATCATTTTCGAGATTATATGTAAGTTTCTTCACTACCAACACCTTTAATGAAACCTCACTCGCTTGTACCTTTTGCTGGGACCTCTAAAGTATGTATTGAAATTTGAACATCTGATTAGAAGCTGTTTTTGTGCATCTTCTTGAGTAACCATAAAAAATCGCATGACTATATTTCACAACCCCAACTCATAATAGATATATCTGTTTGACCTTTAAAATGTCCAAGAAAAACCAATCCAGCAACTGCACTGCTAGATTTTGCATACACCACTTTGTCTACCTAAATATTTTTCTTTTGTTATGACAAGGAATCTCACCTCGGCAATAAGAGAGAGCACATTAACAGATGGGTATTGGCCCCCACTCATAAGAATCATGTATCAAGTGAACTTAATGACTAACACGGAAGGCTTATGAGAAGCAAACATACGCTTTGATCAGCTTTGTCACCCGCTTGGGTACATTATTATTCCCACTAGCCACTATTGAAACACTTTTTGTTACTCTAACTGTTCAATTTACACTAGTAAGACGTTGTTGGATGCATACTGGACATCAAGAATGGTGAAGACATTAAGATATGTTTCCACAGAGCCAAAAATATAAGAAATCCATGTATCATAAGGGTATATGTCCAGCACCTGTGCCATAAAATGTGTTTGACAGCTGTGCCCAAGTCACAGCACCACAGACTCACACTAGTCTTATGTCCAACTACACACTAACCGTGAAGGCACAAGTTCCCTACTTTCATGTTATGTTGTTATCTGGTGAACAAGGACATAGTCATACTAAACATGCCAGGGCAAAACCAAAAAATTAGCCTGATTAGTCAGTAATAAAAACTTTCCCTTATCCATTGCAATAATTATCTCATATTAAGGAGGGCCGCAATGAATAAAGTCAAGCTTGTATACACCCGGCTTTCTCCTGCAGCACTCCTAATTACATAGAGATGTTTACATTCTACAAAACGATTGCATGAATAAAATCACCCATGAACATGCCATGAGTTGGGGCAAAACGGAAGACACGGTGACCGGTCGGACAGAATACTCAGACACCAACAGAGATGAGCGCCCGGTTGGACGGGCAACAGTAGAGATAGAATAAATAAGAGAACACGCGCGAGATTTCAACGTGGAAGGATCCTTCTTAACTAAGGAAAAAACTACAAGAAGAATACACTATAAATAGTTGATTGTTTACAAGAATGTTAGCTACACATGCCCAAACCAAAAAAACAATCACAAGTATATATCTCTCAATTTCTCTAGAAAAGTGTCTCTCTCTCTCTCTCTCTTTTTACAGCAAAAGCTTACCCACAGCTCCCTCTATGCACACTCAAGTGATGCACCTTCAAGGAATGAGCACAAGTATATATATATATACACACATGAAGACCAGTGGACGGCCAGCCACCCTAGCAGTAGGATGGCATGACCACGCCTCCTAGGCCTGCCACAGTAGGCACATGTCTGGCGTGCAGAGTGGCAGGCCTGCCATCCTTTGGAAGTTGTGGCCGTCTCAAACTTCCAATTAGGGTGGGTCAACTGCCCACCTGCAGACGTAGCTGTAGCAAACCTACGGAGAGATAGAAAGTCAACGCCTAAACTTTCAGAGTCCTCGTCCATCTTGATAGACTTCTCAGACTTCTCCAGAAGTCTGCGTCCATTTTCTTCCACATGTCTATGGACAAAACACCACGAAGGGAGTGACCCCAACAAACTTCCCCTCACAACCGAGTGGGGGAGAAATTAGTCAGACCGACAATGTCACAACAAGCTTTCAGTTTTTCCTTTGGCAAAACTTTTGTCAACATGTCCAAGCCATTGTCGTCTGTTCGAACTTTTTCTATGGATAGCTGCCCTTCATCAAAAACATCTCTCACCCAAAGATATCGAATGTCAATTTGCTTCGACCTAGAATGGAATGAGAAGTTTTTACACAAGTGCATAGCACTTTGGCTATCACAGATGACCTCGTACATTTCTTGCCTAAGACCCAACTCTTGGACGAATCTTTTCATCAATAACATTTCCTTGTAAGTTTCGGTCATGGCAATGAACTCTACCTCCGTAGTCGAGAGGGCAACGCACTTCTGTAACTTGGACTGCCAGGAGACTGCCCCTCCCGTAAATTTTACCAAGTACCCAAACGTTGATTTTCGAGAGTCAACGTCCCCGGCCATGGCTGCGTCCGTGTACCCAACCAGCTAAAGCTTCTCCCCTCCAAAAAGCAAACCCATCTTTGAAGTCCTACGGAGATATCTGAAAATCCACTTTACCGCGGAACAATACTCCATCCTTGGGTTTGAGAGAAACCGGCTGACAAGACCAACCGCATGAACAATGTCCGACCTTGTACACACGGCCGTATGCATCAAGCTACCAACGGCTGAGAAGTAAGGAATCTTACTCATGCGTGCTTTCTTTGTATTCGAGGACGGACACTGCTGCTTGCTCAGCCTAAAGTGGTTGGCAAGAGGGGCACTGACAGGCTTGGAGTTTTCCATATTGAATCGCTGAAGCACCTTTTCAACATAGCCTTCCTAGGACAGCTAGAGCTTCTTGTCCCCTCGGTTGCGAAATATTCTGATCCCCAGAATCTGCTTCGCCAGTCCGAGATCCTTCATGGAAAAAGACTGCCCCAATTGCTCTTTCAACTCCTTGATCCGAGCACTGTTCTGTCTGACAACCAACATGTCGTCCACATAAAGGAGGAGGATGATGAAGTCGTTCTTGAAAAATCTCTAGACAAAGATACAGTGGTCGAAAGTAGTTTTATGGTATCCTTGTCCGACCATGACAGACTCAAACTTTCGGTACCACTATCTTGGAGCTTGCTTCAACCCATACAAGCTCTTCTTCAAACGACAGACCAGTCCTTCCTTCCCCTTTACCGAGAACCCTTCTGGTTGCTCCATATAGATTTCTTCTTCAAGATCACCATGAAGAAATAATGTCCGGAAGTCCAGTTGCTCTATCTCCAGATCCAAAGCTACTGCCAATCCGAGCACCACACTGACCGAGAACATCGTAACAACTGGTGCAAAGATTTCATCAAAGTCAACACCCTTGCGTTGATTGAAGCCCTTCACCACAAGCCGTGCCTTGTGTCTTGGCTTCAAGGTGTCCTCTGTCATCTTCAGCCGGAAGACCCACTTATTCTTCAGGGCCTTTTTCCCCTTGGGCAGTTCGGCCAGCTCAAATGTATGGTTCTCATGAATGGAGGTCATTTCTTCCTTCATTGCCTCGAATCATTTATCCTTGTGAGCGCTACACATGGCCCCACCGAAATCTTCAGGTTCTCTAACATCAGTGAGCAGGACGTACTCACTTGCTGGCAGGCGAACGGACAGACGTCTCTCCCTGGACGACTGTCTCACAGGGGCCACCTCGGCCTATTAAGGGGCCTGATCTTCAACCTGAGTCTCCTGAGGGGTTGGAACCGCCTCATCATTATTGCCGGCCACTCTTGATCCGCCGACATCGAACTTAAGAGGTACTAGACGGACAGCTTCCATATTAACCCTGTCCGTCCGGGAAGTGTTGGGTTGAGACTTCTTCTCTTTCCCAATGTCCTCGATGGCCTCTTTCTCAACAAAGACCACGTCACGGGATCAGACCAACTTCTTTTCCACTGGGTCATAAAACCTATAACCAAGCTCATTTTCGCCATAGCCGAGAAAGACACATTGCTTTGTTTTTTGCTCTAACTTGCTCCTCTCATCTCTCGGAACATGAACAAAGGCTTTGTAACCAAATGTCCGAAGATGGTTGTAAGTTGGCTCCTTCCTGGTCTAGATCCTTTCTGGGACTTCCCCGTCCAAAGGCTTACTGGGCGACCGGTTGATCAAATGGGCGGCCGTCTTCAAGGCCTCGGCCCAAAAGGATCCCGGAAGCCTGGCCTAGGACAACAAGCACCTAACCCTTTCCATCAGGGTGCAGTTCATCCTCTCGGCCACGCCGTTCAATTGTGGCGTCGTCGGTGGAGTCCTCTGATGTTTGATGCCGTGTGCTTTGCAATAGGTATCAAAAGTCCCAATATACTCTCCACCGTTGTCACTCCAGATGGCTTTCAACTTCCTCCCGATCTCACACTCAATGAGGACATGAAACTGCTCAAAGATTCCCGCGACCTGATCCTTGGTCTTGAGCGGGAACACCCACAGCTTCCTCGAGCAATCGTCAATGAAGGAAATAAAACACCGTGCTCCTCCAAAAGACCTTTCCGGGAGGGGTCCACACACATCTGTGTGTACGAGCTCTAGGACCTTGGATCTTCTGGATGATGCGTCTACTTGAAATGAGACTCTTCGTTGCTTCCCCGCCATACAGTGAGAGCAAGTCCTCGACCTTTCTTCATCCAACTTTAGGATGAGACCCTTTTTGACCAGATGACTCATACTCCTCTCACTCATGTGTCCGAGCCTTTTATACCACAGGCCCGAGGATTCCATACATCTTATAGCATTCACCTCTGCCACCTCGGGCTTGATACCATTCAGCGCATAAAGGCCTAAGGTCTTTCTTCATCGGGCAACCACCATGCATCCCTTCGTTAGCTTGAAACCGCAGTCACAAAAGACGCTGCAGTAGCCTTCGCCATCAAGCCGCCCTACTGAAATAATATTCATACGAATAACCGGGACATGTCAAACGTCCCTCAAAATCAGTCGGGATCCATTATTTGTCACCAAGGAGACGTCGCCCCGTCCAATGATCTCGAACGTCTCTATGTTGCCAATCTTCAACACTCCGGGAGGTGACAGATACGTCAGAATCCACCACCCAGACAGAGGCCTGCTCGGCCACGGTCACAGGGTCCTCAGACTCGCAAGCCAAAAGGAGGTCACCTCCTATCACGACGAAGACCGAGGACGCTTCCTCGCTACGTCCCTTCTCACCTTTCTCTTTTTCAACATTTTTACGCTTCCATTTATAACAAAATTTTTTCATGTGGCCTTTCTTTCCACAGTGATGACATTCCATGTTCTGGTATTGAGAACGTGACTTACTACGCCCTTTCTCTTCGGACTTTGAACCACATCCTCGGTTTCTTCTCCTGGACTCGGTCACAAGGACCTCGAAGTGATGAGAAGTAGATGTTCCCTGAGACCGCCGTCTCATTTCCTCATTCAGCATGGCTCCTTTGGCCATTTCTAGCGTCATAACACCATCATGAGCTATGTTGATAATGGCGATTCTCATTACCTCCCATGAGTCCGGGAGAGTTGCTTGGAGCCACAGTCCCAACACTTCATCTTCGAATTTAATCCCCGTGCCTCCCAGACGGTCTACACAACCCTAAAACTCGTTTAAGTGATCAGCAACAGTGGAGCCGTCCTTGTACCAAATTTGCATCAACATCATCAGATGATAGATTTTGTTATTGCCAGTCTTGGAGGCGTATAGTTTCCCCAATTTTTCCCATAGCGTCTTGGCATTCGTTTCGCTCCTAACGTGGTTATACACGTTATCATCTACGAACTGCCGTATATAGCCACATACCTGCTTGTACTCCAACGCCCAGTCCTCGTCCGATTTCTCCGCCGGCTTTTGGGTGGCGAATATTGGATTGTGCATGGATTTAACAAAGAGCAGATCGGACATCTTGATTTGCCAGGTATCAAAGTTGGTGCCGTTCAAACAAATCTTTTTGCTTCCAATTTTCACAACAACGTTCAACAAAGTTACCGACCAAAGAACCTATCTCTGATACCACTTGTTGGCACAAAACGGAAGACACGGTGACCAGTCGGACAGATCACTCGGACGCCAACAGATATGAGTGCCCGGTCGGACAGGCAACAGTAGAGATAGAATAAATGAGAGAACACACGCGAGATTTCAACGTGGAAAAACCCTTCTTAACTAAGAAAAAAATCACAAAAAGAATGCACTATAAATAGTTGATTGTTTATAAGAATGTTAGCTACACAAGCCCAAATAAAAAAAATAATCACAAGTGTATATCTCTCAATTTCTCTATAAAAGTGTCTCTCTCTCTCTTTTTACAGTAAAAGCTTGCGTACAGCTCTCTCTATGCACACTCAAATGATGCACCTTCGAGGAATGAACACAAGTATATA
>JAODPA010135947.1:0-14451 GCA_025585075.1 Nepenthes mirabilis
TATATATTTTAATAATTTTTTTAAAAAATTAATTTCAATACTTTTAATATTTTGACATGTATAAGTTTGGTGCTGAGTTGTCAAGAAGCCATACAATTTATTGAACTTGTCCAATTTCTAGAACAATTTATATTCTTATATATTAATGATTTATTGTGCCACATTGAGTTCTTAAGTTTCTAGGTCAAAATAATGTATGTTAATGAGTCAGGGCATGACAGTTACTTTTGCATGACTTTAATTTGGAAATGTTATTGGGAGTGTATTATTATGATGAGAAAAAACTTAAAGTTGATGGTGAAAATGGAGTAAATTTGACAGTATGTTAAGACCATATTGTTAATATTTAATGCTAATGACTTATGTGCATCATGGCTATCCGAAAATCAAGATTTAACCTTGTTTATGTTATTCCAGGTCATGGCATCAAGCTTCATTTGGAGCCTTTATAAAGACTAAGCCTCGTTTAGCTTCACTCTATCGCCCATGCATAGTATATGTTTCCTTAATATATAGTCTCACCAAATTTGCGACCTCTGCATATAATTGTTGGACACATTGATTAAAATCAAAACACCTAATAAATGTAGTAAACGTATATGTCATTCCAAAGCTAATTTATAAATTACATGTTATCATCATTTGTGATGTCAAATAAACCAAATTGCATAACACTATTAATCAATAATGGATATCTGCATGTAACTTTAGACACCTTTTATTTATGTCGTTGATTTTCTAACTCTTTATCAATTCATCATAATTGACTAATCTCCTAACTTTCAAAAAAGTCTTACGTCCAATCACATGTATCAATAAGCAGTATTAATGACTCTTTCCCAATAAGTGAAATGAATTCTAAGTCTGGGGTTTTTGGACCTCAAGTTCAATTTGAATCCAAGGTTTCTAAAGCTTGTGATTCAATTTAAATATCGAATGTAATATTTATTTGGTATTAATATGAATATATCACCATAGGGGAGCTACGGTGACTGTCATAATCCCTGAACATTGAGTCCTGACACTGGTCATATTAACATGGTAAAAGAAACACAATGATTCAGTACATAGTTTGAAAAAATACATCCTGAATCAAATATATATATATTTTTTATAAGTGGTCGTCTAATAAATAATTCAAAATAATACGTTGTTCATCTTCAGTTTTTGACATAAGAAAATTTCCAAATTTATCAGCAAAATAGTAATGAGACTAGATAAGAAAATGAGTTATGATCGTTCTGCCAAATAACCAGGCAATGTATGCATGCATTTTCACAAACGACTAAAAATCCCAAGGCAGAACAGAACAGCTAATGTGCTGCCGACACGTGTAGACAAGCAGATGCAAAAGTCACTTTGACGTTTATGTTGACGTCCAATGGATCTTACCGCGTATCCCCAGTCACTTTTTTAAGTATTTTCAATTTTCATTAAATTATTCTTTCATTTTCATTCTCTTCGAGAGATTTATGAGAAAAAGACCACCTTTCTGGCTAAGGTGTGTGGTCGGAAGGTGGCTCTGTTTTGTGCGTGGGATGAGATTCATTGGGAAAACCTCAGGTTGTGAAGGTGAATGAGAGTAAGTAACGTTTTTACCTTTCCAGGGTTTCCATTTTCCTTCTCTCCCTATCTTTCTCTGCCTATCACTTTCTTTTTCCCTGTTTGTATGCTTAATTGCAATTATGGTAGCCTAAGACAGCAGACCCATAAAAAAAGCCGATCTAACTCTTTGCCAAAGAAAGCATTGACAGTAAATATCTGCAGAAGAGGAGAGAAAATGGGGAGAGGAAGAGTGGAGCTGAAGAGGATAGAAAACAAAATTAACAGGCAGGTGACATTTGCAAAGAGAAGAAATGGGCTCCTCAAGAAAGCTTATGAGCTTTCCGTTCTCTGTGATTCTGAGGTTGCCCTCATTATCTTCTCTAACAGTGGCAAGCTCTATGAGTTCTGCAGCACCTCGAGGTATTTGCAACTCTGTTAACTCTCTCTCTCTCTCTCTCCGTACTATTCTGTTGTTCTATTTCTTCTTGTTCAGATATATATGCTTTTGTTCTTCTTTTGCTGATAAATGCTAAGGATCTTTGCGTCTTGTTTTGAGAAAGCTTCAGAACTTTCATTACCAAAACAACCCACAAAATTTCATAGATATTTATGCTGAAAGGAGCTTTCATTACCCTGATTTTAGAGTATGGGCTTTTTTGTTCAACAGTTTTCCCTTTTCCTGCGGTTTTTATGTCATATGGAGATTGATTTTGTTGCTGCTATTTCTTCTTTAGCTATAACGTGAAAATTGGGAATCGTTAGGGCCTTGTTAGTTTATGGATCTGAGGGTTCGATTCCTATCTCATTCAACAATATATTTTTTTATGAAAAATAAGACAAGGTGACAAAACAACGACGGGTCACTGTTGAGATTTGATACGAGAGATGTGATGTTTGCAGCTGAAGTCTGCTCAAGATTTGAGTTTCAATCGACGAGAGGAAAAGACTGCCTTTGATTTCAAGGCTTCAACCTATTAATTTAAACCCTAATTAGCTGGTTCTGCTCTTTAATATTATATTTCCAAAATATTATAATTTATTTTTCTTTCATGATATATTCCTCTTGTTCTTTATATGCTGTTTTCCTGCATAATAAAACCCAAAAAATTTGGAAAAAAAAAAAGCAGACAGCTGTTCTCTACCTTCCTTTCCCCTTTCTTTGTTCTCCTTTCTTTCACAGATTATTCTGTTATATGTGTAGCAACCTCAGGCCATCCATATACAGAAGTTTAAATACAACTAGAAAATGTTTCTTAAACAGAGTCTGAAATCAATATTAGTTACGACCACGTTATAAAATCATTATTTAGATTTTAAATTAAATTGAGTTGGTTCTTTTTTTTTGTGGGTTAGAGCAGTTTCTTTTTCTTTTCCCTTTTTTTTTTTTTACTATAGTGACCTGGATAGCATACAGTCTGCATATTTAGTCCAGTATGCCATAAGTAAATCAATGTTATTTTTTTCTTAATAAAAAATTAACATTAGAAACTACATTAAATATGCTGTATTAGCAAGTAATAGAAAAGAGAATTAGGAAACATGCGTTTTTAAGCAACCGATCATGAGTTCAGTTTCAAATGTTCATTTTCTAAAACTATAATATTGCTTAAACTAGTTGCAATGTTTTGTACTCGATGTAAAAAAAAAAAAGTGCTACTTGACTGTAATATAGCAGCATGCTAAAACATACCAAGTGCAATCGACGGTGCCTTCTTGGACAGAGGTGTCAAGTCATATTAAATCGCCCATCTTAAAAGTTTAATATTAACATGTGCCTCACTTGAATATTATTAGATTTATAGCATAAAAGAAGTTGCAAAGTACAGTATTACACATTTAGAGAAATATATTTTGAAAAAGTTTATCAAGATTCAAACTATTTAGTGGGAGAGGCATAAAAATTGTACAATTGAGGTCTGATTTCTACGTTCTATATTTGACATGGATTTAAGTTTCATTATTCTCTTTTGTTAGTTATTACACTTATAAATTAAGCAAAAACTATATGATAGATAATAGATTTATTGTTGAGAAACTAATAAGTTTGGGGGTGGGGGTTTATGTTTTTGCACTCTAATGTTCTCCTTGTCTTATATTTTGAGTGGTAGGCTTATTTTGTCCATTTTGTATTTGAGTTTCCCAGTGGGTACTCTAGACATAACTCTTGACTATTGCTTTGATTTGGAGATTAGGGCTATAGATGGTGCCGATGTTCTTGGCTGGTTATAGAACATCATCAATTTACCTATAGGAGAGTAAGAGTGAAAGATCCAACCCTTTACTTTAAGTGTGGCTTAATGTGTTTCCATTATTCCCTAAGCTTAAGACTTCAATTTTAGCTTTTGATTTAATTTAAAGGGCACGGTTAGTTTGCATCAATTTGTAATTATTAATGATCAAATGAATCTAAGTGTTTAAGGTGCTAGATAATAGTTTAAGAAAGGTGCCATATTTTAAAGTATATCTGATGCGCCCCTGGTATCTAGGTTGTCGTATGGATTAAAAAATCACTCGATCTTTTACTATGAGATGAACTAGAGCGGATCTGATCTCCATCTTTATTAATCTAAAACTTGTATACCACCAATTACAAGTAAGAAGTCAGAGAATTGGTGGGACTCACTCTTCGATTTATCATCCAATACTCAAATATATTTGATGCTATAAATTTGACATCTCCTTAAATATGAATAATCATTCTTAGACATTTGATGCTATAAATTTGACAATAGACAGTGTAGGAAATCATAAAATTCAGACCAAATATATTTTTATATACAATTCTTGTAAATTCAGCAAGGAAAATCAGCATTGAATACCAAAATTAGTGGTCATGTACAAATCAGTGGGTATTGCCTTTCCAACTTATACTTATAACATATGTTTGATGTTTTAAAGCAATTATAAACTACAACTCAAATATGGGGGTTAGAAGTTCAGAAAAACTCAAGAAAGTCCAACAAAAATCAACAAAATAGGCAATTTCTACGATATCAGTCCATAACTTAACATATAAGACATTTAGTGGAGGTTTTTCACACATGCAGAAGACTCAACACAATTTCTTGGACATGCGAATCATCATATATGAAATACAAGTGATGAGGCACCAAAATAACTAGAAATCGGAACATACATTAGGCTAGAGTATCGATTTCAACATAATACTTGTTCATGAGTTCGTCCGAAATTACTATGTAAAATCATGAAAAATCAATATATATGTACATTTTATACATGTAAATTTCAAAATCGGAGCTTAGGAAGGCATTAGAACAAAAATAATCAAAAGAAGTGGCAAAAAATAACAAGAGAAGAAGGAGCTTAAAGTGCACTTATTTCAACCTGATTTACCGAAATCTTTACTTTGATTGAATCGATTTGAGCTATTGGAACCTTCTCTCTCTTCTCCTCTCTCTTCCCTTCGGTGTTCTCTCTCTCTTCTGCCAAAAATGGCGAAACCTAACCTACAGGCACTTAAATACCCGACTAACGCTTGAGTAGTGCCTTAGGCATGGGTTGAGTGCAGCCCAAAAATGGCCCAACCTGAAAATCGCACCAAGGCATGACTAAGGTGAAAATCGAGTGGGATCTATGCCCTATATGTTTGCATTTTTGCACCGAGGGCACACCCGGGAAAGCATCGAGATCTGCCCTACTGAAACACCATTTTGAGCCCAGGGCCTCTTGGGTGCCGAGGGGCACGTCAAGCATACTCTTACTATTCACTTGCGCAATTTTGCGCTGATAGCTCGCTGAGGGCGACCATCGAGTGAGCCTCAAGGAGGGGGCAACTTGGATTTTGCACCAAAGGGGCGCCTAGGGCGAGGGTTCGGCGTGCTCAAAAGAGAGGGCAATCTAGTTTTGGGCTGAAGGCAAGTCTCAAATCTGCATTAAGCCCAAATTTTTTGGTTTAATTTTTTGACACTTTGATCCAATTTTTCACATCCTTTGACTTCAATTTTAATTATATTAATTTAATTAATCGTAATTAATATTATTTAAAAATTTGATTCTTATAGATAGAACCAAACCCGGGTGTCTCCTCAGAGCGTCGTGGGGAAGCTCAGGCACATTGCAGCTTCATTTAGGCCTTGGGAGTCTAGCATATCTCAAAAATGGTTTAGGTGGTTGATTGGGTCGGAGCTCCCACTATATAGCTTCATAGGCAGTATTCGAAGCTTGCTGGCAAGCGCCTAAGGTTGAATTTCCATCGTGAACGGTAGACTTCCCAGGTTCGTGGGGTCACCGTCGACATCTCCCTCAAACTTGTATAGTTGTCTCTCCTCCACTCCCTCCTTCATCCAAGGGGAGGATGCGACCTCCAAGATGTCGAAGGGGGTCCTTGTTTTTGGATGATTCAGAGAGGGATGCAGATCCATGTGACTATCGGCCCACAGCTGTCAGGCATTGCAAGAGTCTTCTCCACAGTTAGGCCATTGGTCTTCACGGGAGAGGTGTAGATCTTGCCTTGGTTTTTGGTTTGGCATTTTGGAAGCGGATTGAACCTCATTCTAGAAGCTAGCCACTCTACTCGGATCCACCTCCATGTCGATGTGAATGGGCTGATGAGGCAAGATCTGGTGGGCCATACTTTCCTCTTATTTTCACCTTTGGATGCGAACGTCGCGTGGGAGTAGAAAGATCCCCCAGCCCCGAGCCACAAACACGTCTGAGGCGGCTGCATGTCTCCCTGGCTACCTCTGGGGGTTGTCGCCAAGGGAGGCGTCGCTTCTAGTTGAGGTATGTATTGGAGCATTCGAGTCAGCCGCGTTCATTTAGCTGATGAGTAGCGGTTAGACTTTTGGTTATATTTTTTCAGATGACACCAATGATATGTCCCTGGTTCCTAAGTTATCGTAGGATTAGGGAGCCATTCGATCTTCTGCAATAAGTTGAATTGGAGTAGATCTAATCTCTATTTCAATTAACTAGGAACTTGCATACCACAAATTATAAATAAGAAGTTAGAGAATTTGTGAAATTTATTTCTTGATTAATTATTCAACGTTCAAGCTAGAAATCTTTCTAATAAAATAGAAAGATGTAAAGAGGATGTGTGATAATGTAGAGTTGCATTTATGTGAGGGATGTGAAAGGAGGACTGGGCTTCCGATGTATGCCCGACGAGGGTGTCTTAGAGAGATGGAGGATTGAGCTCCGAAGGGTTGCACGCGATCGGTGGCTCACTAGGGTTGCACTCAGAGAATGATTCACTAAGGGTACACTTGGTAAGTGGTTCACTAGAGGTGCACTTGGTAAGTGGCTTACTAAGGATGCAATTCGTAAGTGGCTCATTACGGATGCACTTGATAAGTGGCTCACTAGGGGTATATTTGATAAGTGGCTCACTATGAGAAAAAAGAGAGGAAGCTGTATCAGGGGGAGAGGGCTTAGTTCTCTCCTTGCGCTCCCAGAGGTCAGGGGATCTCACCCAGGTCTGAAGGAGCTTCAGGAGGTTCGAAAGTGGCTCTTCCCAAGATGCAAAAAAAAGGCCTCCCTGCGCTTTGTAACAACGAGTAGTATATATAATACTTCGTGGTGAAGGCCCTTGGCACCAAGGCTTATGACAAGAGTCACCTCTGGGTTCACTAGCCACTAGGACAAAGACGGGGGTCACCCTTATCAGATGTTGCCTTGTTGTGGTGATGTGGCCGCTAATGGTCCCCCAACGCACTCATCAAACTGTGGTCGTGGTTGCAGGCAGTGCCTACATGAGTGTGTTTTGACTGTTGGATGTGCATGCTCTAATTGTGTTGTTGATTGCCTGACCTGGTGGTTTTCTAATTGGTCCATTCGTTTGCGTCGCAGGTTAGGCCGCTGGCATTTGTCATCTTGGCCGATCTTTCCCTGGGCTTCATCTTGGTTGTTATAGCGGTGGTTGGGCTGGGTTGATTTTTTTCTAGGGGCGCCGCTTGTTACTCGTTGGGCCCATTGTCCTTTCCTATGCATTGGCAGTTGGGCCTAGGATTAAATTGGCTAATGGTATTATTGGACCCGTCAATATCTATCCAAGAGCTAATATATATCCATCTGGCCCCTTTTCTGTATTTTGAGATATTCATTATACCTAGTTTACGAACCCCACTCATGTGCACTCTTTACATTTAAGATCATCTCTTCATACTTACTGAAAAAAGACAAAATATCAGCATACGTGCTTTTGCTCCATGCAGGATATACTTTGAAAATTTTCTACAATTTGATGGCGTAAACAAAATAAAGAGATGCAGTTAGTGAATTATTCGGATGATTATAGTGAATCCATTAAAGGGTATATATAAGTTGACTTGTCAGTAAGCCTATATATGCTAACCAAACTCATCAAATCAAATATTCTTCGAGCTAAGCTTAAGATTTCTGTCTCTTTCAGAAAATCCATAAATCCTAACTTGACTCGAGAAATGTGTTGGGGTTTATCTGATTCCTCACCCACTTCATTTCCTCTTCATCATTCTTCCTACATTATTCGTTACCATAAGAAATTTGGCAGCAACGAATTTTAGAATAAGTAAAATATTATAACCCAGAAATTGAGGAAGCTGTGTTGTTTTCTTCTTCTCTATTCTTGGTTACCTACGGAAAAAAAATATCAAGTACCAGACAAGCAACAAAATGTTGCTTACTAGTGTTGGATTTTGATCACTCTTTTATGGGTGCCACAATAAATGAGGGGTCATCTAAATAGTAAAATAGGTTGAAGGATCGCGTGATCTTCATACGATGATCAGCTATGGATCAATCGAAAATCAATAAAGTAACGCATGACAAGCGCCTAATTCACACTTGTGCGCTATTTCCAGATTGAGAGTTGCATGATGTGTGCCCAAGGGGATGCTCATGCGTCAATTTTAGTAGGCGTGCGTTTGATGGGCACTTGATTGTCGCTTTAGTGCCGCACAAAGAGAGAAGAGGAAGAAGTTACTATATGCGGCGGAAATCCGATTTGAGTTACATTCTTTGTTAAGGTCGGGTATATTATTTTAGAGTGAATTTTTAGGACGTGTTTCATTTAATTACTATTATTTTTTATTATACTTTTTCTTGTGGGTTATTAAGTGTGTTAAGAGAGTTATAATTGACTATTCATCACTCGAAATTATAATAAAGGGATTTTGAATAAGGTTATTTATAACTGACACTATCATTATACTAACTTGTTCGAAATTTGTCTCATAATTTTTTTCTTAATTAAGAAAGCCTTTTTATGTTAAAAGTATTATACATTATTATATTTTTTTATACTCACAAGTTTGGTGGTTGATATTTGATAGAGGATTTAGATTTTGTTCAGTTGTGCCGAGTTGTGCGTGGTTTTAGGTCAAACCCCAACGGTTGAAAATGAAAGCTGTATGGTGGGAGAATTTTTCTTTTGGTATACGGTCAATAGGCCAATAAAACTTTGTGATCCGACCCTTGGCCAGGTCGTGGGCAAGGGAGCATCACTTCTATTATGGACTACTGTCACCCCAAATTAAAGAAGTGATTTCATAGTTCTTAGTCTATTAAAGTCTATTAGGAGGCATTACTAAATATTCTATTGGTTTTTTTTTTTTTTTTTTTNACTTTATTTTTTCACTCACTACTCTTCTCTTCACACTCTTTCACTTCACCTTTGCACACCCTCTATATCTTTTGTATATATATACAAGTTGAGCAATCACCTACCCAGTAGGGTGATTATAGTAGGCCATCTCCTGCAACAACTATGCATGCTTTGTAACAGACGGTGCAGACGGCGCATACTTCTTATGCAATTTGACCTGCCATTTTCAAGAGATGACAACATCCTTCTCCCAATAACAATTATCAAAACTGTAAAGTCAACAGTCTACAATTGTAGAAGACAGTTATCGTGCAAGGTCTATCCTTGGATGGTCAATGCCCTCGTTGACCGGATTCTATTCATAGTCAGTCAACAGGATGTTAACCGGCTGGCTATCCACTTAAAACCATTCCTGATCAGAGTCCTCGACCCTTATCAATTTCCTCGATCTTTGACTTGCTCACAAGTCCTTGTGCCTCAATCTTAGTCATCGGACCAGATCACCTCTATCCGAAAGTGACCCCAACAATTGGACCTCACACCATGGAGTTCATTAACCAAGGCTCCACAAAACTATTTGATAAGGCTTATGCTTTTGGCATGTTTTCTCAACAATGATTCCATATTATTATTATTATTATTATTTGCAATTTCTGCTATGCCCTATGACAAAATGATTGGATTATTAGTCACTTCCGTATAAACCCATACCTAATAGTTGAACCGTTTGGAGATTTGATCAAACACACACAGGTTCTATACTGAAATAAAATATTGCGATGTTTGCGTGCGCTGTGAGTGGCGAGAGCACCTGTGCTCAAGCACCGAGTGTCGAGTCTAATGAGCAACCAGGGTGCCGAGTCTGAAGAACAACCAGTGCCGAAACCAAGGAGCAACCAAGGTTCCGAGTCTGAGGAGCAACCGGGTGTTGAGTCCAAAAAGCGACCGGGCGATGATGCTCAAGGGCACCTGGGTGTCAAATCTAGAAGTGCCCGAGCAAGGCCCACCATTATAAATCGCGCCAATGCATTTTAGGGTTAAAGTGATAGATAGTGAAAAACACCACTTGTAATTTTTCATAAACCAATAAGCGCCATCAATGAAAAAAAAAGAAAAGAAAAGATAGAGAGAAAAGAGAGACGAGAAAAGTTCAAGCACTTGGAAGAGCTTCAAACTATGTTCTAGTCTCCAATTTCTTCTTATTCATCTTGTACTCATTATTATTCGAGTTTACTTGTTACAAGATGTAGAGCCATTATTTTGCATTTAGGGTTTATGTAACTGATTATTATATAGTGGTTTGGGTGTATCGTCTCATTATTTTTCTTTCTTATTCAGACGAGGATTTTCTATGTAAAATTATATTTTATCTCTTTATTTGTAATTGTTGTTCGTCTGTTATGAGTCGTCGAGCATTTCCTCACGGTCCCTCTAACTAGCCAAAGACCAACAAGAGTGGTATTGGGCTATTAGCTATTGGTTTATTATATTTTGAAATTTCTTTGGAATTCATTTCTAATGAATTTTCTAGGCTTTATATATATATATATATATTATGAAGGAACATTGACGAAGATTATGGTTTTTACTCCAAGAAGTACACTCGCATCACCATGCTAAAGTCATTGAATCGGTTTTGAATTGTGGACAGAAGTAAAATAATTGAAAGGTAGTTTCTTAGCTAGTTCACACTGTGATCAACAGATCTCTGATTCAAATTTCTTCTTTCCTTGTGTTTGCCGCAGAAAAAATGTTCTCCTGATTTCAATAATTTAGACCCCTTTTCTCAATTCTTTGACAATCGTAGTCAGAAATTTGACATTTTATACATATTGCTAAAATTTATGTTTACTTGGCCTTTTCACTGGGGAATCCCTTCTATCCATCCAGCTAACAGCTCAATGGCATGCTTTGCTCTGCATTTTTAATGAGGGAAGGATAAGTTGTTTTTGTGTATCCTACTTACAGATATTATTAAGTGTGATCCATATTCGTTTTGCATGATTATCCCCATTGAAGACCAGGAAGATAAGTTTACAGTACGACTTAATGTTAATTTTATATCAATTTGTTATATTTGTTGGCTTATTAGTTATGCTATGTGACTTTTGTACTAGGATTTTAAGTGTTATATTTAGACATAATTTGTGACTCTATTTGTCGGTATGGCATTCCCTCATCTGCCCATGATTTATTCTCTTTAGGATTTTTTGACATAAATCTAATCTTTTATTATCTGATTATTTGCAATTTTACACGGATCTCCAACACATCTACTTTCTTGTAACCATCATAGCATGTTAAAGACCATCGAGAGATACCATAACTGCAGATATGCTACCTTGGAAGCCAGCAGGCCGGTCAATGAGGCACAGGTATTACCATCATCATGCTTAGCTAGAGAAAAATCAGTTGGTCTAATCAAATGGGGGGCAGCTCAAATAGTAACTAGTTTGCCATCTGATCTAAAGTTGAGAGTTGTGTTCAATAATATTTCTATCGCACATGATTATGATTATTTTTGGTTTTCTGAAGTAGGTTAAGTGAGTTTGGAATTGCATTGGTAGAAAGTGAAACTTCTCAAAATAGGCCATTCATGAAAATGGCATTTTTCCTAGAAAGAAAAATTGCCTAATATTTTCGATGCAATGGCACATTTAGAAAAGCTTTGATAGTCAAGGCAGTCTTGGCCTGCGGTTGGCATATCTTCCCCATGAGGGATTTAAGCCCCACTGATACGAAGAAGTTGGTTTAGATTTAGGAGTCTTGCTCTCCCACTAATCATGTATGAAAACATCGACAAAGATGACATTTTTTCTTGAAAGAAAAACTGCCTAATATTTCCGATCCAACAGCACATTTAGAAATGCTTTGATAGTCAAGGAAGTCTTGGCCCGCGATTGGCATATCTTCCCCATTTGGGATTTAAGCCCCAGTGGTAGCAAGAAGTTGGATTAGATTTAGGAATCTTATTCTCCACTAATTATGAATAAAAATATTAATATTTATTACGGTTATGTTAGTATTAGCTGTATTTGATAATATACGCATCAATATTGGATAGCTTAGGCAAAAAAAATTTTCATAACCATACTAAAAATGAGTTGTATAGTAAAATTTAATCATTTGTATTTATTTAATTACCTATTTGAGGTGTTGTAATCAATTTTACCAAACATGATATCATTCAAAGTCATTGAAAAATANATTGGAGCCGTCCGATTATTCAATCAGACGGCCCCCATCGGGAGAAGGGGCGTCCTTCGCCTCTCCCGCGAAGGACCCCCCTGATTCCCTTTACATGAGCCCTAGCAGGCTAGGAACACTGTTACCTTGGCTTATGATTTTCTGATTCATTCAACTGAACATGGTGAATATAATTTGTATATTTTGACATGAGGCAGAGTAGCTACCATGAATACTTAAAACTTAAGGAAAGAGTGGAGGTCTTGCAAACAACACAAAGGTAATTCTACTCTAAAAGGTAGGTGCATTTCAGTGTTGCTTGTGACTTACAGAAATCTAATGCCATTAATTGGATAAATTTAATTGACATAGAAATCTTCTTGGGCAAGATTTGGGACAATTGAGCACCAAGGAGCTCGAGCAGCTCGAGCAGCAACTACAGATTTCTCTCAATCAGATCAGGTCAACAAAGGTATTTCAATTGTTTATCTTAGTATTCTAGCTACACATGTCTTGATATTTTTTTTATAATTTGAACCCGAAACCATTAAATCACATGGCAATAACTCTAATATTATACTAAGAGAAAGGGAGAGAGATAGGGTATACGATAAAGAGAGAAGTAATACTGTAGGGTGTCGAGTATGACCTACTAAAAACTTTGGCTCACACAAAGTTATGAACAAATTTCTAAAATGATTAATTATTGCACACTTTGTTTGAGTTATTAAAGAAGTGAGCCAACAAGAAACAATCACAAATAAAACAACGACCATATGAACTTTTATGAAACGTTATAAGCAAAGGATAAAAAATTTTATTTAATAAAAAGTGAGTTTTTTATAATAAAATTTCTAAAACATCATTGAATTTACCACTGACTATACAAAAATTGAACAAAGATCACTACTAAAGAAAAAGAAAGAAATCATCGGTATAAATATTCTAAACAATGACTGAAACACATACTTCAAAATGATAAAGAAAGAAACAAAATCAACGAATAAGAATTATCTCAAACTGTTGTTCACAAATATTCTTAGATAATTTGCAAAATTACACTCAAAGAAAGTCAAAGCTGTATTAAAAATAGCTATAGCATTTGAATGCCAACCTGACACAACAGTTTAGCATTCGAATGTGGGTGGTTGGTGTTTGAATCCTGGTAGTAGACTTGCAACGCTAAAGAGAAACCTGTCCAAAAAAATTTTACGCACGTGTATGCTTGATGTGCAAATCAGCACGCTCAATCCTATTTTCCATGCATATGCATGCCATCATGTGTGTGCTAAGCATAGGCTATACTACTTTCCGAGTACATGTGCCTTTCATACGTGCATTAGGTACAAACTCTTCTGATTTTTATACACAGGCGTCCAGCCTGTGCATAATAGGGGTGGTTCAGCTGCACTATAGAAAAAACTACATATGAAGGGCTTATACTCACAAAGAAATAATGCATCGCAACACAGGGAATGTCGAGTTATTGTTTCTAATGCTTAATGTTATTTGCAGACTCAGTACATACTAGATCAGCTAAGTGATCTGCGGAGAAGGGTATGTTGAGTAAAAATTGCAAAACATTTTATATTTATTGTGCAAGTGTTTTCATTCGGATGCTCTTATTGTTCAGGAGCAAGCACTCTCTGAAACAAATAAGGCCTTGTTGAAGAAGGTAAGCCAAAACATCTAGTTCCACTATTGTTTGTACAGATTCACAGAGATCTGCTCTGCTACTACTATTCATCATGATGTTTCCATGCAAGTGCTGGCCTTGACAAATTCCTGGAAGCTAGCACCAGGATGGATGAAAAATATCTCTATTCTTAACGGTATTAGTAGCATCAGGATGATATGCATCGACAGCGGATATACCGAAAAAAAAAAATTTTAAAATAATGATCTAATAGGAAAATGTTGTTCAAAATATTGTCAAATATCAAATATATCAGCCGATATATTACTCATATGATAATATTTCATGATTTTATGGTGACATTGGTGTCAGCTAAAATTTTCATCCATGGTCACCGGTCCTAACAAAAGATAATCTTGGGTTTATTAATTTTTTTTTTAACATGAGCATACTTTGAGAAAAATTCAAGCAGTCCAAAATTAAGGATGTCCTTGAATTGAAGAAAATAGGAAGGAAGGAAAAATAGTAAGAAAAATAA
>JAODPA010135958.1:0-16363 GCA_025585075.1 Nepenthes mirabilis
TAAATTCCTTAATAAAGTTACTTTAGTATCGCCCGGATATGGTTTAATGATCAAACCCAAAAAATTTTATAAGACGCTGATTAACAAAACCCAATTGAACTTTATAGTGGCCATATAATCTGAATGCCGTCGGGGCTACGACTCCCTTTTACAAGTCAAGCTATAGACCCAAAGCGATGTCAAATTTTATCAAGCCTTTATATTGCTTTACGAACTATACCTCATCGTCCTTGAAAATTTAACTAATCTCCTAATCATTTTAAATATCGTAAACCATCTTATTGGTTTATCCTTTTATTTTGAAAATTTTGGAGTATGTTACTACAATATCTAAACCGATACTTTCATGGTCTTGTTTTAAGATTCTCAATGATTTTCATGACCTCAAATTCATCTGAATCCCCCTTTTTGATAACATCTTAGATCAAATGGTTTATAAGAAAGACAATGTTAATTTCTTGATACTTCGATTGATTCAAACTCATGCTTTAAATCCTACAACCCAGTTGCAAGATGTCATCTTTTGTCAGACCGACTATATCAGTACTATCGTTTATCCACCGGACTATTGTTAAGATTAGATTCAGACTTAATCCCTCTATCTTCAAGTTCATACCAGAAATACAATTCAGATCGTCCCAATATCTTACTGACTAAATTATCCATAATGTCACATTTAGATCGGTACCACAAGAAATTTCAGGTTAACCTAACCAATCGTATCCACAAATTTTAAAACCTTGACTTACTTGTATTGAACTTGGATCCATTATTAAATAGATTTCTAACCATATATCGAATCTCAAGGGTGCAAGGGTTGTGTCATCCAGTTTGAGAAATTTTATTTCCTATTTCATTTGATCTTCATGCTTTTCTTATGCTTCATCACAACCGAAACTCTGATCCTAAGGTACTGAATTTCTTTTCTTCAAGGTTAGAGGATATAACCCTATCCTTAAACCAGCTACCGTATCACACAGATCATAGTTCCAAAGTTTCTTCGGGAAGGTCTTTATCCAAAAGTCTTTTTCGAACATTTATTTTGATACATCCTTTTTCTTTTCCGAGTACTAAATCATTTTTGTTATTATTTCCGGGCCTATGTCTTCCTAATTACACATAATTTGAAACACAATCACGGCATGGCTCGGAATCCCTAAGTAACATCAGATTAACCCAAGATCCTTATAGCCCGTCACATCAGGTGACCTTAATGCTTGAACTTATACCTTAAGACCCTGATATCAAACCTTACCATAACTAAAGATATTCTTAAATTTTGTAATTGAATTACAACTTTTTGAGACATACTCCCAAAGGTCTTATTGGTACCAACATTATTTCATGAAACTTTTCTAACACATAGGACCATATCGTTAAATCTTTGAGTCCCAATGGTCTTGCTTACCTTGATCAATTAAGATCGATTTTACTCCTGTTTTATCTTGGGCAGCATGCCATATAGGGAGGTGACCGTAGGACATTCCCAAGTCGTCGAAATTTATGTCTTTAACCATAATATGACTTTGGCTACTTAGGTGCCCCTCTACTGAATTATTTTCGAACCGATTTATGAATTGTTATCCTAGGACGGGATGTACCCAAAATTAATTTTTCACCATACCAATTTTGAGCCGATGGCTCCACCTATTCTTTACATATTCTGGGTTAACCTGGTAACTTGCCAAAGCAACATTTTACCCGAAGAACATTACCCAAGGGCCGATCAATCTTTAACCTCAAACCGAGAGATAGCTTAGGCCTTGAATCATCAGTAATTAATCCAAAGACCCAATTAATACCAATCAAATTTCAGTACTAAGGTGTCACAACATACCTTCCTCCTCGACCTACAGTTGGTAAACTAATTGCCGGGACTGACTAAATCCCCAAATACCTTTAAGTATTAAATCGATAAATCTTATTCTATCCTACGCTTCCGCATATGATTCAGATCAAACCTAAGGCATCTCTTCTTTTCTCTGATACCATTTGTGATGAACCAGGTTATTTTTCTTTGATAACCCTTCGTCAATAAAACTTTATTAGTGTCCAGAGTTTTCTCTATAACTGGACAAAAGACCGATATACAACTTGATTAAATAGGCTAAGCATACTTTCACAGGATCTCACAATTTTGCCACTTAATTCATGGCTTCAATACAGTATTCTGATTGTATTGTATTAGACCTAGAGAGATGCCATCTAATAACCTCAACCGTGAAACATCAAAACAAAGTGCGGAAGCATACTATAATACCAGGAACTGCGGAAGCATATTAAAATCATAAAGAGAACCACAAACCATACCAATATCCCGAGTGGTTGTTCATGTCAAATTCAATGCTCAAGTCCTTGTTGCACTTGTCTGTCTGGTCCTGTCGAGTAAGCCTTTCCTTGTTCTACCTGAATGCTTTCATCTGGAGGAAAAACATCAGATAGTAAGAGTGAGCTTATCGCTCAGCAAGTATAATCATACGTCACTGTCAAACTATGAACATGACAAGGAGCAACATGTATATGAGATATGAGAGGGAAGGAACATTTAGGAGTATCGATTTGCCGTTTACCATGTCTTGAATTATTTAATTGTCGTTTGAATCATGCTTTCTCATTTTACTTTAATCTTTGCGGACCAGGGCTAGTAGGTCGTACTAGCAAACGATGCGAGAGAACGAGGAAAGGATCATGATACACCTCATGATCTAAGGACGTGAGGGATTATCTTTAACGACCCATCCGGGGGGTCGTGCACATCACATCGTGCCGTATCGTATCAACCATCATGTCAATCATCGCCCCATTCCCCCGGGGTACCAGGGCAGTCATCGTTCTTCCACAATAGTATCCTAAGGCGTGACACGGTCATCACTCGCTTACACCAGTGACCAGAATACGCGGCCGAAGTATTCTTCGGGTTTCCTCCGAAATGGTCGTGTCAAGCCAAAGAATAATACCCATCCAAGAGTCCATGGTCCTAGTTTCATCATTCTCTTTCCATAATATCTTCGAAGAAAAATCCACCGTATCTCATATATCATATCGCCCATCACACGTGAGGTTTCATCATCTCTCCCATTACATGGGAGGTTTCATCAATCACATATCCATTGTGGACTTCCTTCCGTTTCATTTTCCCATTTGTTTTTATCTTCTCTTGAAGACTTTCGTATTATATCCCCCATCACACGGGAGATTTCATCATTTCTCCCACCACACGGGAGGTTTCATTAATCACATATCCATTGTGGATTTCCTTTCATTTCATTCTCCCATTCGTTCTTATCTTTCTTTGAGGACTTTTAGCATTTTTCATAAGTCACTTTATAAGCATGATCAACAATATTTAAAGGAATTGGATTTCCTTACCGTTGATGAGCCAATCATATTGGGGTCCTCCGGAGCCCGTTCTTGAATCGTACAATTTCAAATATTCATTAATCATAGTTTTCATATCAAGAGGATGCATATTTTTCATTTACTTCTCATGAACAGTAATAGCATTTCGTTAAAGTCCAGTCATTGTGGATGGACCGAATTTCATGAGATAGATTGCGTAGTCGGGATGTAGTGATTCATTTCTTAGCATTAATTTAGAATATTCTTTCATCATTAATCATGGCGATATAATTTTCATAGTTTGGAAGGGTATCGGAACGTCAAAATCACAGTATAACAAATAGTGAGTATGAGAATACTTGCCTCGATGTGCTCCATATTTTCTTCAACTAGCTTGAACTCGGAATCGGCCTCGAGAGCCTCCATTTCCTTCCTTCTTCTTCACATGGTTCCTCCTCTCTCTTTCTCTCTCTCTCTCTCTTCCTCTCTCTCTTCCTCTCCCCGCGCTTGCCCCCTGCCCGCTGGCTGGCGGTCTTTATATAGGCCTCGGGCCGCTCGAGCGCCCTTCGGGCGAGCAGCGAGCGGCGGAGGATTCTAGAGGGTTCTAGAGGGCGGCTGGCGAGCGGGAGCATTCCGGAAGGTTCTGGAATTTCCGCTCGAGCGGGGCTCGAGCGCCAAGCGAGCGATAGAGGTTTCTAGAGGATTCTGGAAGCTTCGCTCGAGCCGGCCTTGAGCATGCATCAGGCGGCTGGGCTTTTGTTGTTTCGGCTCGAGCGGAGGATCGAGCATGCATCAAGCGGCGGCTGTTTTGAGTGAATTCGAGCGTGTGTTGAGCGGGAAAGCTTCGGGTGGCGTTTTCTTCATTAAAAGTCCCCAGATTTTTACCAAGTTTCTCTATTTATTTATCCAATATTCTAATATTATGTAGAGAGATATTCCTAGCCTCACGTTACTTCTATTTTGTTTTGGGAACCTCACACAATATACGTAAGGAATATTTAAATCTAGATGATAGGAATAACACGATCACAACAATAAAGCCATAATAAATAATAATAATAAAGTGACAATCTTTTGGTGATGAAAGAAAAACTCGATACCCACGATAACCAAGACAAACCCTCTGAGCTTCAACGCCTACGAAAGTAATTCATTATAAAAATTAACTTACAGACCGGGTAATAATGATGTGCTAACCTAACTAACATATTTTCGTTTTGTGATCCCTACCAATGAACTCATTAGATTTGCCCACAACAACGGAACTGAACGCCTTTCGGTCTTCACGTCAAACTTCCCCCAAGAACTTCTTGAATTGCAGAACACCACTAGAGCTCAGTATCCACGCCACCGACGTCACCACGAAGGTTGATAGGCGTAAAGAGGTGTAAATGAGAAAGCACGACATGGAGAAAATACTTTGTCAATGGAGCACAATCATAAGTGTGAAGTTTTCTCAAAAGTGGAGCACAAAAATCATAGGTTTTTCAAGAGAAGAGGAACCTCACAAGACTGCCAGAGTCCTTAGAATTCAAAACATAAGATAAGAATATATAGATGTCTCAAAACAAGATTTAAAAAATAGATCCATTGGAGATAAAAGGGTTGCGCCGCTCGAGTGATGATCGGGCGTGGGGCTGGCGCTATGCAGAAGATGACCTCGGAATGGACAGCCACGGGCATACAATGATGCAACACTTCAATGACACAACCCAACATCATCACATGACTAAATACGATCATGGAATATGCCAACTATAAAAAAGGCCCTAACACTATACCTTAAATATGAATATACATCTGTTGGGTATTCAATTTTTCAATAATCGACCCGTTTGGCATGTCCAAAGGCTCTAAATCAACCCTAACACTGTTTATCCAAGACAATTATCAAGTTCCATGATTTCTCACTATTTAATTGTTATGTAAGCTATAAGGTACCGGTTCCCAAAATATAATAAAAATTAGTAATTAAGTTAAAATAAGTGAATCGAGGTCAAAGAACATGGGAAGAATTGGATTAAAAAGCCCAAAGATCTGGAATTGGCAAAATCAGGAACCGAAGTCATAAACCGTGAAATGCTTTTCTATAAATGAGATTTCAAGTTTTAAATTAGGATAATCATAACTTATTAAGCTTAAATAATAAAAATTAGGGTCCAAGGATGTGAGGAATTGGGTTAGAAGGGTCAAAACGAGCATCAGATGACGTGAAAACAAAGTTTGCATGCTGCAGGCTCGATGCGAGCCTGACCCACGCCTGACCAACGCCCGAGGTGCCACCGAGGTGTGAAAAATAGAATGCCTTGCCTGAGGAGCACTCGAGGTGCTCTCGGGTGCATTTAACAGAATTGCTTGCCCGGGGAGTGTTCGAGGTGTGACCCAAGTGCAGTACTGGCATAATCAATCACCCGAAGAGCACCCGACGTGTGCCTAAGGCACATTTGGCAGAATGGGTTGCTCAATGAGTGCCCAATGGGCACTCAAGCAGCATCCCTTTGGGTGCCATGGCATCAGATGACCGCGCTGACTCGCGCCTGAGACGCCAGTCAGGGTATTTAAAGCGCGCAAGGGTTCTCCCTTCTCATTTTTCGACCCTTTCTGATTTTTAGAGGGAGAGAGGATGAAGACTGGAGAGAGAAGGAGGAGATTGAAGCCCATGAGTCTGAATCTGTCCAAGAGCAAGTTACAAAGGTGATAGATTGGGTCGAGACAAGTGTACTCATACCCTCATTTTTCTCTCTTTCGATTTTTATTCATTCTCCATCGAATATTATCATTCTAATACCCACCCAAATCATGAAAAATATATAATCCATGATTATTGCCAAAAAGTATTTATGGTTCATTGTCTGCTTTCCCCTCTGATTCGCTCGGTTTGGCTT
Source organism: Nepenthes mirabilis (assembly GCA_025585075.1). Taxonomy (NCBI): domain Eukaryota; kingdom Viridiplantae; phylum Streptophyta; class Magnoliopsida; order Caryophyllales; family Nepenthaceae; genus Nepenthes; species Nepenthes mirabilis. The sequence continues at coordinate 6,225 of JAODPA010135958.1, forward strand.
TGCCAAACCCTAACCTGAATCCAGCTCGGGGTCTCCCCCTTCCCTTTGAATTTTATGCTTAATTGTCCCCAAATTATGAATTACTATATCCTAATTATGCACATATAATGGTGGGGCATCTGATTTCTCAAGAATCGACCCATTCGTGATGTCTGGAAGCTCTAAAATGGCCCTAGCACTGTTCACACGAGACAAATGAGAATTTTACATGTTTCCATCCTATCTAATTGTTTCCACCCTATCAAATGAGAGAGATTTTCTTAAGGAGACTTGCTACACTTCGGAGGCTTGAAAGTTAGGATATGGCTAATGTAATGAAATGTAAATAGATGATTTAGACTAATGCTGTGTATTAATAGTGGCATGGCATGTTGTTTATTGTTATGGATTCATTGTTATGCTCCCCAGCTTATTCATGGATATAGTTATGCTTTCGTAGGTATGATTGTTAGGTTTTGTGCAAGTTCCTAGATGGCATATCTATTTAGATCCAACATAGTAGTTTGAGATTATTGTGTTGGAGCCATGGGTGAAATGACATGTGATATTGATCCTATGTATGTGTTGTGATTGAATCTTGGGGTCTGGTCGTTTAGATGACTTTGTATAGGTTTTCTTAAATAGGGGTGTGAGGCCCCGGAATAAAAAACGTGATAATTAGAAGTAATTAAATTAATGACAAGCATTAAGAGGCCAAATATGTATTGAAAAATGATGGTTGAAAGTAAAAAGTTAAAAAAATACCCGAGTTCAGCAAGCAGCCAAGTGGCGCCTATCGTGCTCCCGCCCGAGCCGTTGCAGCGAGAGTAAAAATCCAGTGGCTACCTGCTTGCTGCATGCTAGGCGCGCTCGAGCAAGTCCCTGGTAGAAACCTCGCGCTCACCGCACGCCCTGTGGGTGCTCGAGCGAGCGCTGGCAAAATGAAGCGTGCTTACCGCACGCTCAACATGCGCTCGAGCGCAGCCCCGACTTTTGGCCTTGTGCTAGCTTCGTTTTTATTATGAAATGAAGGGAAAAAAGGGAAAGTAAGAGAGAGAGCAGAGCACGCATGAAGAAGAGGAAAAAGAGATGAGGAGAAAGGGGAAATCACTTGTTCCAATCCACACCCGTTAAAAATAATGGTAGATTGGGCCAAGGCAAGTGTACTTCGGACATTGTTTTTCATTTTTACCGATTCCTCTTACTTTAAAGTTGATGAAAATGCTCTAAAATGTTATTGTTGCATGATTAAAGTAAATGAAGCATGTTTCCTTCAATTGTTCAGTTAGATTTTGTGTTTACCCATGTTTATTACAAGTTTTGGCTCCAATTTCATGAATAAGCGTGTAATTTGTGTTCAATTTTATCCTAGAATCTTGTGATGAAACCTAATTCGAAAATATTGGGGATTTTTTATTAAATTACATAATTTAATGTATGTGTATGGATTTATGGCATTAATTTCATGAACAAACACATGTTTAGTGTTTGTTTTGAGTCCAGAAGTCTTGGCGAAGCCCTAGGTACGAAAATGAAGGGGTTTTGATTATTTTTAACTGTAGCTCCTGTTATATATAAAAGTTAATTGGCACTGAAATAAAGCTCCTGGTATAATTTGTTTTTGAAAATCTTGCACGAACTTATACCAATAAATTTCCATGCACTTTTGAAGTAAAACTGAAGGAGTTTTTAGACCGTTACCAAACATTCTGAAGTTAACTGAAAGTAAATTGTGAAACTCTGATTATGAAAGAAGGTTTTCAATAAAGAAGTTGTTTCTGATACTGTTATTTAGGACCCAAACAGATTTCAGTCAAGTTAGGTTCTCCACCATGCCTTAGAACTTTACGGTGGTAATCGAGGATAGCACTGTCCATGGAGTTATATGTGGTCTGCCCTTCCTTAGGGTGTTACGGTCAGGAGAAAAGTTTTTATTTCCGGCCAACCTTCGGGTGGCATACCGTACTATTCCCACGAGATGGGATACTTCTGTTCAGTTTCTGGCCTTGGATTGTCTGGAGTGAACACAATCCATTCTGGATCATTCGCTCCCTCAGCTAGTTGGGAATACAAGCAGGGTATGTTACCGTTCTAATATGTCACCGTTCTATCTTGTTCTGTACCACCATTATTGTACTGATTTCTGTTCCATATCGATTACTGTACTGTTCCAAACAAAAGAGAAGTTTCTAATTCTACTTTCTAGATTATACTGATTGCTGATTATCAATTTCTAAATACAGATTTCTGATTTCTAAGTTTAATATCGTCAAGTATGCTTTCTCTGTTTCCTGTATTATATTATGCTTAACCGTTCTGTTTCTGCATAGATTCACGATTGTTCTGCATCACTATTTTACTTCATATATGCATGTACCTTGCTGGGCCCCAACTCAATGTTTTATTATTATTTTTCCTCCAAATGAGACAGTAGAGTTAGTGCCCGACAAGAAAGAGTAATCGAAGAAAATTCCTGAAGATTTTTGAGGACCTGAAGCATTTTAGAGCTATTTTGGGAGAACTAATTGATGTAAAGACTTAATTGGACATGTGATTTTGTATATGAGTCTTGTATCTATGGATATTCATGCATATGTAGGTTTTGTATAGAATGCATATGATATAAGTGATAGTAAAAAGGAAAACTATGCTTCGGCAGGTTAATAGTTTAGCTTCCGCTCTAAACTTTTGGATATACTGTACAGGTCCTAAACGACATCTCATTATTGAACTATTAATGTAGTTAATGGTTCTATAGATTTACGCCATGGATGGCACATGTGATCCTATGTATGCTTGTTGTAGGAAGAATTGTGATATAATTGATAGTTATGTGCTTGTAAGGTTGATCATACATGTTGTATTTTTAGATTTTTATCCAGTTACAAAGGAGACTCTACCGAAATTTTTCCAGAAGTCTTGCCTTATCTTTTAGTCCATTAATCCTGTTTCTGTCTTGACAGAAGCTTCTGAGAAAAAAAAATCCGTTCTATCACAATTGGTATCAGAGAATTGAGATGCCTTAGGAATTAATTGACCAAAAAGTGGAAGCATAGATTTGAATCTTTGTACTGAATTCCTATATGAATAGATTAAGAAAGTTAAGGCAACTAGGACCCTTAAGAGATTGGTTCTTAGGTTAGGTTTAAATTTTTTTAAATTGTTGAATATTTCTTTCTCATTCCATTGAATCCTTGTTCTTATAACCTTGTGTTTACCTCGATTATATGATGGCAAGTAGAAGGGGTAAAAGAAATGACCGTGGTGGCATTAGCACGCCCTATGATAGAGAGGTCGCTTATATTGATTTGTTGGAGAGGATGACCGATGTGGTAGAATCTGTCGAGCAAAGACACATGGCTCCGGTTCCTGCACCTGAGCCAGCGCCGGCACTTCTTGGTCCCACAACGTATGACAGATTCACAACGGAGAGGACACTGGGCTTCTTAGGAAAGCCTGATCCGACGGAAGCAGACGTGTGGTTAAAGAGGATGAAAAAGATATTCGCTGTGATTAGCAGTACTGATCGGGAGAAGGTCACCTTCGCGATGTATAAACTAGAACGTGAAGCTGATAGCTGGTGGAGTATGCAAAAGAGGGCGATGGGAGTGCCTGATGATATCATTACCTGGGAGATGTTTGAGGATGCTTTTATGGAGAAGTACTTCCTATCCAGCCTCTGAGATCAGAAGGAGCAAGAGTTTATGAGGTTGAGGCAAGGAAACATGACGGTGAAGGAGTATGATGCAAGATTTATTGAGTTATCCCGTTTTGCGCGCTTCTATGTAGAGGATGAACAGAGAAAGTCGTAGAAGTTCCAACAAGGATTACGGGATGACATTAGGAAGTCACCATCAATTTTAAAGCTCTAGACTTACACTGAGATTCTGGACAGAGCTATGATTTATGAGAAAGAAGCGGAGACGGAGAGATTCTATGCAAAGAGGACCGCTAGCCAAGAGGGAGTTAGTACCGGATCTGCTATGGGATCTCCTGGACCGTCCAAGAGGACTAGGACAGCTGACAAGGGAAAGAGTGTTGTACCGGCTCAGTCAGTAACCAGTTCTAGAGGGTCGGCTGAAGATTGCATCTTCTGTGAGAGGAGACATTCGGGGCAAGCGTGCCGTAAGTTATCGGGGGCATGTTTCAGCTGTGGGCAGCAGGGCCACCTACTCAGGAACTGTCAACTGCCTCCGAGGCTAGAAGGAAAGAAGCCTATTGTCTCGACAAAAGCTTTCGCAGTGACTATTCAGGACCTGGAGGCATCTCCGAATGTCGTGCAAGGTACTCTTTCTATTTATGGAGTCTCTGCATCTATATTATTTGACTCAAAATTTAACCATTCCTTTGTTTCCCCGCGATTTGCATGCTGCATTGTATCTGCCCCGTGTTTTCTAGATTGTGAACAGCCTGTATGTACTCCCGCTGGGTCCCCTGTGATTATAGATATTATGTATCCGGGATGCATAGTTGAGGTGAATGGGAACTATTTGGTTATGGACTTGGTGTTGTTGAACATGGGTGATTTTGATGTGATTCTAGGGATAAACTGGCTGGCCAAACATCATGTCAGTATTGACTGTTTTCTGCAGAGGATTTGTTTTAATATTCCCAAAATGGAGCCCTTTTTCTTTTAGGGCATTAAGAAAAAGGTGGTGCCTATATTAATCACTGCTTTACATGCTAAGCATTTGATGAGAAGTGAATGTAAAGCTTACTTGGCATATGCTTGTACTACTGGGAGTCATAGTGTGCCGGCTAAGGATATCCTAGTTATTTACTTTGATGATGTATTTCCAGAGAAGTTACATGGATTACTTCCACACTGAGAAATTGAGTTTGAGATTGCTATTGTTCCTCGTGTTAGTCCAGTTTCTAATGCCCCTCTCTTATGGCTCTGGTTGAATTGAAGGAGTTGAAGTTACAACTGTCGAAGCTGTTAGACAAGGGATTTATCAGACCGAGTGTATCTCCTTGGGGTGCACCAGTATTATTCATGAGGAAGAAAGATGGGTCTTTGCGGTTGTGTGTTGACTATTGTGAGTTGAATAAAATTACGATTAAAAATAAATACCCTCTATCGCGTATTGATGATTTATTTGATTAGTTGCAAGGATCTCAGGTATTCTCAAAGATTGATTTGAGTTCTAATTATTATTAATTGAGGATCAAGCCAGAAGATGTGGCTAAAACTGCTTTTCGGACACGTTATGGCCATTATGAGATCCTTATTATGCCTTTTGGCCTTACGAATGCTCTAACAGCTTTTATGGATTTGATGAATAGGGTGTTTAGGTCGTACTTGAATAAATTTATAATGGTGTTCATTGATGATATCCTAAATTATTCAAAGGATTATGAGGAACACAAGATTCATTTGAGGAAAGTACTTCAAGTGCTCCGCAAGGAAAAATTATATGCCAAGCTGAATAAATGTGAATTCTAGCTCGAGAGGGTGATATTTTTAGGGCATGTGATTTTTGATGGTGGTATTTCTGTAGATCCTAGGAAAGTAAAGGCTATTGCAAACTGGAGCAGGTTGGCTTCTGTGACTGAGGTCAGGAGCTTTTTGGGCATGGCGGGATATTACAGATGTTTTGTAGAGAATTTCTCACAAATTGTTATGTCTTTGACTCAGCTGCTGAAGAAAGAGGCTATGTTTGTTGGACAGAGGAGTGTGATTTAAGCTTTTAGGAGCTAAAGGATCGTTTGACTACCGCTCCAATATTGATTATTCCAGAGGGTTCAGGAGGCTTTGAGGTGTACTATGACACCTCTAAGGTGGGCCTAGGATGTGTGTTGATGCAGCACAGTAAAGTTGTAACTTATGGATCTAGGTAATTGAAAATGCATAAGAAGAACTATCCTACTCATGATTTGGAGCTTGCTGCTGTTGTCTTTGCCTTGAAAATTTAGAGACATTGTCTGTATGGTGAGAGGTTCCTTGTGTATTCTGATCATAAAAGTTTAAAGTACTTATTTTCACAAAAGGAACTTAATATGAGGCAAAGGAGATGGTTTGATTTCTTAAAGGATTATAACAGTGAGATACAGTACAAGCCAGAGAAGGCCAACGTAGTTGCGGACGTATTGAGTCGCCGATCAGGATATGTGGAACACTTACAGATCAAGCAGATGAAGATGTTGGATTACCTGAAACAATGTGATATCCAACGTTATGATAAAGGTGATAGAATGCTCCTATCATACCTTCTATCCAACCGAAGGTAGTCAATGAAATTAAAGAGAAGCAGGTGAATGATTCATTCCTTATGGATGTTGTTAGTGATCTGAGTAAGGAATCCCGAGTTGATTTTAACATCCGGACTGATAGAGTGTTGAAGTTTAGAGACCGATTATGTGTACCGGATGATAGAGGATTGATGGAGAAAATTTTGAAGGAGGTTCACCTGTCCCAGTATACAATTCACCTAGGGACGAATAAAATATATCAGGATCTGAAGAAAACCTTCTGGTGGAGGAATGTGACGAGAGATATCATGGCTTATGTGAAGAGATGCCTGGTATGTCAGCAGCTGAAAATTGAGAGGAGGAAGCCTTCTAGATTATTACAGCCTATGCCGATCCCGAGCTAAAAATAGGAAGACATTGCTATGGACTTTGTATCGGGTTTGCCGAGGACTCCTAGGAATCATGACGCCATTTGGGTTATAGTTGATCGGCTGACAAAATCAGCCCACTTCTTGGCAATCAGGATGACCTATTCACGTGATAGGTTGGCTCAGTTATATGTAAATGAGCTCGTGAGGCTTTATGGAGTTCCTGCCTCCATTATGTCGGATAGAGATCCATGTTTTGTCTCGAGGTTTTGGGAGAGCTTCCATAAGCAGTTGAGGACAGAGTTGAAAATTAGCACTGCGTATCACCCCCAGACTGATGGCTAATCTGAGCGTACAATTTAGATTCTTGAGGATATGATAAGGGCCTCTGTTTTGGAGATGAAAGGAACTTGGCACACTTATTATAAGGATCCGAAACTGAAAATGTGATAACTAGATATAATTAAGGTGGTTAATATCATTAAGAGGCTAAGCATGTAATGAACAAGTATTTGTTGAAAGCAAAAAGTGGGAAAAACGCCCGAGTTTAGCAAACAGCCGAACGACACCTGTTGCACGCCCAAGCGGCTGCAGCAAGAGGAAAATCTAATAGTAGCCCCGCTCGCTGCTCGCCTGCTGACTGCTCGAGGTGTACTCGAGCACGGCCCCGACTTTTACCCACGTTTTGGTTTCATTTTGGCTATAAATAGAGGAGAAATTAAGAGGTTTTGATGAGTTTTAACCGTAGCTTCTGTTATATGAAAGTTAATTGATATCGAAATGTACCTTCCAGTATAATTTGTTTCCGAAAATATGTACCGACCTGTACCGAGAAAATTTTCATGTATACTTAATGTTAGCTGAAAGTATATTGTGAAAGCCTGATTTTGAAAAAGGGGTTTTCTATAAAGAGATAGTTTTTGTTACAGTTATTTTAGGATCCGGGACTGACTACAGTTCAGATAGGTTCTCCAGCATGCCTTAGGACTTTACGGTGGTAATCGAGGATAACTCTATCCATGGAGTTATTTGTAGTCCGCCCTGCCCCCGGGGCATTACGGTCAGGAGGAATTACCATTACTGGCCTACCTTCGGGTGGCATACCGTACCGATCATGTGAGATGAGATACCCATATGATAGTTACAGGTCTTAGATTGTGTGGAGTGAATACAATCTATCCTCGATTATTCGCCCCCTCAGCTAGTAGGGTATACTAGCAGGGTCTGTACCAATATGTTACAAAGTACCGTTTACTATTTTACCGATATGTTATGTTACCGTACCGATTATCGAATATGAAGTACCGATTACCAATATGTTAAGTTACGAAGTATCGATTACTGTTTACAGTTTACCGAATACTAAACACTGACTACTGCTTACCATTTTCTGTTTGCTAATTAATGTTTATTGATTACTGTTTACTGACTACTGATTTCTTATTCTGAAGTTTAATACCGTCAGAGTATGTTTTCTCTATTTCCAGGATTATATTCTGATTAACCGTTCTGTTTATGCATAGTTACATGACCGTTCTGCATCATCATTTTATTGCTCATGTGCATATACCTTGCTGGGCCCCGACTCACTATTTTATTATTTTTTTCTCTTCAGATAAGATAGTAGAGTTACTGCCTGATGAGAAAGAGTAGACAGAAAGGTGTTGTTTGAAGACTTTTAGAAACCTTAGCGCATTGGAGCTATTTTTGAAGAGCTTGTTGATGTGAAGGCTTAGCTGGAATTATGATTTTTATATACTGACTTTATGTTTATGGATGTTCTAGAACATGTAAAATTTTTGTACGAAAAGCATATGATATATATGACTCTAAAAAGAAAAGCTATTGTACAGGTCCACTCTAAACTCTGAATTTATTGTACAAGTCCTAGACGGCATCTCGTTATTGAACTGTTAGCGTAGTTAATATTTTTATAGATTTGTGCCACGGATGGCACATATGATCCTGTGTTTAAATGATATAGGGAGAATTGTTTTGATAGTCTTGTTAATTACGTTTCTATCCTAACAGAAGTTTTTAATGGGAAAAAAAAATCCATTCCGTCACAATTGATATCAGAGAATTGAGATGCCTTAGGAATTGATCGACCGAAAAGCGAAAGCATAGGTTTGAACATCTGAATACAATTCTTGTAGAAATAAGTAGAGGAAGTTAAGATAGTTAGGACCCTTAAGAGATTGATTCTTAAGCTTGGATAGAAATTTCTTAATGTTGTTGAATATTTCCTTCTTATTCCATTGGGTCCTTGTCCTTATATCCTTGTGTTTGCCTTGATTATAGGATGACAAGTAGAAGAGATGGAAGGAATGGCCGCGGTGGCGTTAGCATGCCTTATGATAGAGAGGCCGCTTACATTGATCTATTGGAGAGGATGACCAATGTAGTAGAATCTGTCGAGCAAAAGCACATGGCCCCGAATCCTGCACTCAGGCCTGCTCCGACACTTCCTGGTCCTACAACATATGATAGATTCACAGCTGAACAAGCACCAAGCTTCCTAGGAAAGCCGGATCCAGCTGAAGTAGACGTGTGGTTGAAAAGAATGAAGAAGGTATTTGCTATGCTTGGCTATACCGATAGAGAAAAAGTCACATTTACGGTGTACAAGTTGGAAGGTGAAGCTAATAGTTGGTGGGATATGCAGAAAAGGGCGATGGGAGTGCCCAATGAAGTCATTCCCTAGGAAATGTTTGAAGATGCATTTTTGGAGAAGTATTTATGTGAGGTTCTGGATTTGTGAACCCGATAATTAAGAGATGATTAGTATGTTAATGATCAATACTAATCTTATGGGATGATTAAGGTTTGGTATCGGAAGAAAAATCGGGAAATTATTCGGGTCCGGGCTGCCGAAGCCCTGCCAGCAGGCTTGCGCCTGCTGGGCGCTCGAGCCTCGGCTCGAGCGGATAAACCAGAACCGGCCCGTGGCTGGCAGCTCGCCAGCCGCTCGAAGGGTGCTCGAGCGGTGGCTGCCCAAAGCCTGGCCGCTCGAAGGGCGCTCGAGCGGTGGCTGCCCAAAGCCTGGCCGCTCGAGCGGCCGGCGCAGTATATATTCGCGCCGCGCGATTCGTTCTCCCTCATTTCGCACGGGCTGAGGGTTTTTCTGGAGAGAGAGAGGGACGCGACTAGAGAGAGAAGGAAGGAGATCGAGCCCGAGAGTCCGATTCCGCCCGAAAGCCAGGTATAAAGGTGAAAGCACGCGTCGAGGCAAGTGTTCTCATACCCACTTCTCGTTCTCTTTCGATGTTTTGTGTATTTTCGTTGGGTATTTTGTGTCGATACCCACGGTGAATGTTAGGATCTCGATACCCGTGCCTCGAGGTCCAGGAAAATGTAGTTAGTTGTCCGAATCACGTTCGATTCGCCCGGGTGGGTTTTACCGAAACCCTAACCCACGGGATTTTGGGGATTTCCCGTTTCCCGACCTCATATCTTGAAATTGACCCCAAAATTGGAATCCCCACGTCCCAATGATGCATATATATCGGCCGCGGGTCCAATCTCGCGCGTTTGGACCCTTTCGCGGCGTCCGAGCCCATTAAAGGGGCGCTGTTACTGTTCACCCGAGACCGAAGGTGG
>JAODPA010135969.1:0-16359 GCA_025585075.1 Nepenthes mirabilis
GGCGATCGGAATGTCTCGTACGTGCTGACGTGATAAACCCGGAACGTGTTTCGATTTATGCTTTAGTTCCGGCGGTTTTCCCTCGATTTCTGCATTATGAGTTTTAGATCCGGACGACGGTATGTGTCCCCACGTGGATGTCGTGACGGTTGCGATGTATGTGACCTCGGATCATATGATATGATATCGTCTACGAGATTTTACCGGATCGTGATTTATATGATTTTGTCCCGGAGGGACGAATTAATGTGGACGACGATTTAGTACGAGACATCTCCTCGAATTTTCAGGGATTTCACGGACATGGTGTTTTGTTTTACGTGATTTCTATGCGATATCCCTGCTTCTGATTTATGTATACCGTTTTATACGATTCTTGATACTTGCTGAGCTCTAGGCTCACGTTTTCATGTTTTATCCCTTTAGACTAGTGGCATGGATACGCTTGTAGGAGTTCGGACGTGATAGGGCTCGGATATTCTTTTGGGCGAGTGAAGATGTTATATTTGGTATATTTCTGATCTCGAGGATGTGTTATGGTTATTATTTATGGCCGGATGATGGCCTTGATCATTGTATGTAAAAATATTGGAGTTATTGCATTATATGGATGAGTTGTTGTAATTTGGATACCTCCCTTGCGATTATGGTCAGCAGGTCATGAATTATTTGTCCGAGTTCATATCCGATGAGATCTTGTGCGGGTTTTATTTATATTGGGTCCTATATGTGTATGATTGTCACACCCGGGTTGGGTTATTATGGTTGATAAAAATATTATTATTGATTTTATTTTTGACCTGCTATGTTGTGGTCCCGGGTCGTGACAAATATTGTATTTTACAATTATAATCTTTCAAAAAAATTCAACCACTGTCGTAGCCTCATGTTTAGTTCTTTTTGAGAGAATAAATATCTCAAACTTTTATGGTCTAAATATGCCAGAAATTTTTCTCCGTACAAATAGTGTCTCTAAATTTTTAGAGCGAAGATTACTGCAGCCAGTTCTAATTCATAAGTCGGATAGTTCTGCTCATGCACTTTCAATTGTTTCGATCCGTAAGCTATTACTTTTTCATACTGCATTAATACACAGCCTAGCCCTGTTCTTGAGGCATCACAATAGACCACATATCCATTCGATCCTTCGGGAATTGTCAAAATTTGGGTAAAAGTCAGTCGATTATTTAACTTTTGAAAGCTTTGCTCACATTCCTTTGTCTAGACAAACTTAGTTTCCTTCTTTGTCAGTCGTGTCAAGGGCATGGCAATTCTTGAGAAATTTTCTATAAATTTCCGTTAGTAACCTACTATCTAAAGGAAACTTCGTACTTTAGTTACCGTTGTTGGTTTGTTCCAATTAACAACGGCTTCAATCTTTGTGAGGTCAACAGAAATGCCTCTCTTCGATATAATATGTCCCAAGAAGGTTACCTTCACTAGTCAAAACTCACACTTTTCAGCTTAGCATTTAATTTCTTTTTCCACAGTGTCTGAAGCACAATTCTCAGGTATGCGTCATGATCATCGTAATCCTTTAAATAGATCAATATGTCATCAATAAATACAACCACGAATTTAACCAAGTATGATTGGAATACTTGATTCATTAGATCCATAAGGGCCTCCAGGGTATTAGTCAATCCAAAGGGTATAACCAGAAATTCATAGTGCCCATACTAGGTGCGGAACGCAGTCATTGTTGCATCATCCTTTTTAATTCTTAGTTGGTGGTAACCCGAGCAAAGATCAAATTTTGAAAATACCTGTGCCTTTGTAATTGATCAAATAAGTCGTCAATCCTTTGTAACGGGTATTTAATCTTAATGGTGATTTTATTCAATTCTTGATAGTCAATACATAATCGTAATGACCTATCTTTCTTTTTCACGAATAAGACCGGAGCACCCCAAGGAGAGACACTTGGTCAGATGAACCCCTTCTCCAAAAGTTCCTCTAACTATTGCTTTAATTCTTTTAGTTCTACTGGCGCCATTCGGTACAGCGTTTTTGAAATTGGGTTTGCTCTAGGGATAACTTCTATCCCGAATTCAATCTCCCGATAAGAGGGTAAATCAGGTAAATATTCAGGAAAAACATCATTAAATTTATGAATCACGGGAATATCCTGTATCGGCACATCGTGAGACCCAATTGTGCTGATGTAAACCCAATAGGCTTGGCATCCATTCTTCATTAGATGATGAGCATGCAAGGTTGAAATAAAATCGGGTAACTCTTTTCGTATCATCCCTTGGAAGTAAAATGGCTCACCTCGAAATGACAAAATATACCCGTTTGTGGAAATAATTAACGTTAGCATGATAACTTACTAGCTAATCCATTCCTAAAATCACATCAAAGTCATATATTTTCAATAATATCAAGTCTATGACTAGTCTTGACTCCCCAATCCAGATTTCACACTTCGGATACATAATATCCATCATAATAGAGGATATTGTAGGTGTTGATACATTTAAGACATGTTCTAAAATATGTGGAGAGGATAGCAAATGATATACAAATTCTGAAGATACAAAAGAATGAGTGGCGCTTGAATCTATAAGTGCATGAGCAGGAGTACTAAAAATAGAGAGAGTACCTTCCACCACATTTGGGGCCGCTTCCATATCCTGAATTTGAACAACAAAAACTTTGCCTAGAATATTTGGCTTCTCTGCTATTGGTCTTTTGGGTTTCGGGCAATCTTTAATGAAGTGACCCTTTTGACCACAATTAAAGCAGGCTCTCCTAGACTTGTGACAGGGCTTCCCGCCATGCTAATTTCTACACATCGAGTAGGTTTGTGTGCCTCTCCTTACCTTTCTGTTCCGTCCTTACCCTTTTTATGGGCATTCCAGATGTCACCTCTGGACCAAGTGCTGGGTTCCCTCGATTTTCCATTCTTTTCTTAAAAAATTGCTCATTCTCAAGTTCTTTTTAAAAAATTAGCGCCCGATCCAAAACGTCCCCATACGTGCGCAGCTTCAAAGTCACCAGCTGCTTCCTAATATCATCCACAACCCTGATTGGAATTTCTTTGCCTTTCTTACCCCATCTTTAGTTTTATGAGGGGTATAACGAGATAATTCTGTAAATTTAGCGTCATATTCTACCATCAATCTACTCCCCTACAGCAATCGAGCAAAGTCTTCCTTCTTTTGTTCCCGCAAACTTTCAGGAAAATACTTATCTAGGAAGGCCTCTTTAAATTCCTCCCACATGATCTCATTTTCAGCCATCCCCATGGCCCTGTTTTGCATGGCACATCAATGGTCTGCCTCCCCTTCTAATTTATGTTACAAAGGTCACCTTATTCTCCTCCGGACAGCGGATCATTGAAAAGATCTTCTCGACTCTTCAGATCCAGGCCTTAGCTTTTGTGGCATCTGCGTTTCTAGTGAATTCTGGTGCCTGTTCATTAGTGAATCTCTCATAAGCTGTTGCCCCTAGATTTGCTGGAGGTGCGTCTATAGTTGGTTCAGGATGATGCTGCTCCTATGTCATTCATACTAGAATAGTTGCCATATGACCCATGACAGCTAGATATTCCTCCTCTCGATTAGGTCGGGGGTTGTTTTTGGATCCTCTGCCTCGACCTACCATTCTCCGCTCCTATTGTCAAAATACATGTTAGTTCATTATATAATATCGAGTTTAAATTCCACAGTTGCTAGTATCCAAATCTCCTGTCCACCCAATAGAATTTGGTCACTCCTTTGTGAGTGGCTTAGCAAAAATGGCCAATTGCGCCAAAATGTCCGGTTGTGGCAAAATGGCCGGTTGCGCAAAAATGCCCGATTGTGCTGAAATTCCGGAATGCAAGGCAGGATAGAATTCCGAAATGCAAGGTCGAAAAGCCAGAGTGGAAAATGCCGTTTGGCATTTTCGGATTGGAGTGGCGGTTTGCTTTTGCCGATTCTTCTTCCTCATACGTCCTACTTCTAAGGCCTCTTCTTATTCTAAGGTCTCTTCCTAATGTGTCTTCCTAATCTAAGATATCTTTTTAATTTTATTTTTTGATACCACCTGTGATGTCCTACATACTAATTCGTTATTATTTTTATTCTATACTTATCTTTAATTAGTCAATACCATATAATGGATGTGGACTCATCATACACAGGACCAAAATAAAAATAAAAATGCCAACTAAAGTCATACAAAATCTCGATAAGGTATGACTCACTAGTATTGATCAAAATAAACTTGCCCTATATTACTATTAAGTACAACATTAAAGTTTACCCATATAGTTTACATCAGGTATATTTTTTTCTTTCTTTTCTTTCATACATTCTAAGTACATGATAAACTATAAAATAACTATCTCCAAAATATCTGCTAAATCCTTTATTCTCCACTCCCGTTCATCTGGTAAGAACTCATTTGGGCCATCTGAAGTGTTAGTAAAATAGCAAGCAAGTGAGCTAAATGCTCAGTAATGTATAATAAATATAATAAAGGTCAAGTAATTTTCTTAGTAAAACATAATAACATATATAGAAATTATTACAGAGGACGAAAATATGCAATTCTTTTCTTGTATCTTTTACCAAACTTTGCAGGTAATTTTTTTCTTATCTTTTTGTAGGGACTAGAGCCAGTAGGCCTTACTAGCTTAAGAAATGTTGATTGAGGGCTGGTTTGTATTCAATCCACATAATCTAAAGCCTGAGTTCGTATTGCACCCTGAGGTAGGTGGATTGTGTTCTATCCACGTAATCTAAGGCCGGAGCTTGTATTTGCACCTCGAGATGGGTGATACATACCATTATACCTGATAGATGGGGCTGGAATTGTTTCAGCGATACTGAACTAATTGAATTATCAGACATCGATCTTCCACCATAATATACTAAGGCATGTTAGAATATATTATTTGTCGATTTTTTCTGATCTAGTTACTTTATTTCAAAATTTCTTATAAAAATTTTATCATGTGTTACAGATATTGAACTTTCTTTATTCAAAAAGGAAATAATTCTTCTAACAACATGATCTAATAATCATTCAATATGACAATATGACCATTCTGACAATAATATTTACAGCATAATATTTAAGTCTAAAATGCAATTCTGACAACAATACCCATTCAATAAGATAATATGACCATTTTGACAATAATATTTGCAGCATAATATTCGAGTCTGAAAATACATCTTTTTATACTGAAAAACAAAATTTGAACTTGGTATTTATTGGATTGTTTTTAGTCATCGGTTTGATACTCTGAATTAATATAGCATTTTTCCTTCTTTAAATCTGGTTTTTACATGATGTTACGAGAATAAATAAAATAGGAATCAAAGTGTTGGAATAACAATACTTAAGAGATTAATCAAAGAACGCAACAAGGAAGGAAAGGCAGAAGTGCACTTGCCCTTTGGTCACTTGACTTGCTTGCTGAATTCTGTCTTTTCCTTTAGTCACACAGGTCTTTCCTCTCTTATTTCCCTCTTATTTGTCCTTCCCTTTTCTTATCTTGCCTTATATAGATTTTCTCGTTGGTTGTGTTATTATTAGCACATCAACTTAGGTATCTTTAATAGTGATTAGTCATCAGTTTCTTAAGCCGAAATATTGCTAGCATGCTGTCCCTAATAATGCTTACTCACTGGTAAGTGTCAATTGTAGGCTATGATACATGTTACTAATCAGGTCATAAATCTGATTTTCCAAAATAATAAATGCCGGAATGGGCTAGTTGATCAGTTTGAATTCCAAAGTAATTAGATATTTCGACTGCTTTGGATTCCTAGAATGGACGTTTTGATCAGTTTGAATTTCCGAAATGATATTTCCTAAAAAGGGTGTTTTGACTGGTTTTGATTCTCGGAATGATATTTCCCGGAATGGGCTATCTAACTGGTTTGAAATTCCAAAATGGCAATTCCCGGAATGAATTACTCGGCTGGTTTAGGAATGATAATTTCGGAATGGATGTTTTGGTCAGTATGGACTTTCAGAATATTTTACTTACCGGTATGTTTTACTTGACCGGTATGTTTTACTTGACCGGTATGCTTTACTTGACCGGTATGCTTGACCGGTATGCTTAATTTGACCGGTATGAATTTTCGGAATACTTTTCTTACAGGTATGCTTAATTTAACCGGTATGGATTTCCGAAATGCCTTACCGGTATGCTTAATTTGACCGGTATGGATTTCCCGAATGATACAAAATGGCGGAATGAATTTCCGGAATGGTTTGGCCGGTATGGATTTCAATTGCTGGAGTGCATATTTTGACGGAGTGGATTTTTCTGCCGGAGTGGATATTTAGCCGAAGTGAATTTTCTGCCTGAGTAGAAATGGTTATTGCCGGAGTGGATTTTCTGCCGGAGTGAACATTTTGCCAGAGTGAATATTTTGCCGGAGCGGAAATGGTTATTACTAGGGTGGATATTTTGCCAAAGTTGATTTTTCTGCCGGAGTGGATATTTAGCCGGAATGAATTTTCTGCCGGAGTAGATATTTAGACCAGTTTGGGTTTCTAGTCTCTGAGTTTTAACATAATTAACATATTTAGTGAACTTATGAAATTTCAAAACTTTGCCCTTACGGTATTAAAAGGGAAAATTACAGACACCAGCCTCAATTGACCTCTATGTGTCTGTAGAACTCTAGCAAGTGGCCTAATTGACACCCACAGTTCTTCAACACAACACAACAGTAGGTAGCTGCATACAGACACTCATTACTAACAATGGACCACCCCGGTAGTCAAAATGGAGGATATCATGCACATCAGCGTCAGAAATCAGTAGAGCTCCAATAGTGAGCCAATATGCTACGAAATTATTGCTTTCAGCCTCACCCTCTTAGGTTCATCACAGAATGTTAGAAACATCAGCCTTCGAGATCAATCATCAGTCTGAATTGGTGGAGGACAGCGGAGCAATGGGTAGTCCCCCAAGCCCTTAAGAAGTCTCCTGTGACAGGAGGAATTGAACCTCAAAGTGGAGAGTTTGCAGAAGATTTTATAACATATTGCAATGCCAAGAAGGTATTCAGATTGAGGGGATTGTTGCCAAAAATTCTTTAGTAGAATCGATAACCTTCTTAGCCTTTGAGTTATGTAGTTATTATGCTACGTTAAGCTTAATAAAGACCAGTTTTAAAAACAATTAGAATAAAATACTATTTAATCGTGGAAATGCTATACCGAGTGCACATATCAAAATTGGAATAGCTCGTTCTTTTGCTCTTTGTTACGTACTAGTCGATATCCGCTCCGGAGTTCACTAACTGAACGTTCGGGGCCAAGTAATTCAGTATTGGCAGCCGCGGTACCTCTCTCCTCGACCATCGTCGGACATAGACACTCTCGGACCACCCAACCATCTCTTAAATTTAAACAATATATTCAGTTGGTGCATATAGGTCTGTTAATGTATACTGTTGTTATATTTTGTTTGTGTATGCAGCTCACGTTATGCCCCGTTTCCTATTTCCCGTTCCCCGTTACCCATTTCCCTTTCCCATATATATATATATATATATGCTGATATGAGTATAATGAAGTAGAGGATTATTTTGCCACTATCTACTCTCTCTATCTGTGTCTCTCCGCTCCCCTCCTTCCCCTTCCTTCCCGAGCTTTCCCTCTGCTTTCCCAAATTCTCTCTCTCTCTTCTGCTTGAACTCCCCTCTCCCTTCACTCCGTTTGCCACGGACGATGATTTTGCCAGCCACTACCGTGAAGCACGCATCACTCTTCCTCTCTCCTTCATTTGGTATTGAGTTCCCCAATTGTTTTTCTTTGGAAGGAGGAAGTTCTCTCTATGGTGCTTCTTTCCTTCGATTCAAGTAAAGTATTGAAGAGTATATCAACCAACTCATATGCAATATGTGCTTTATAGTCTATTCAGTTTTCTTCTCTTGCTTTGCTCATGATCTGAGAAACTTCTCAGTAAGTACTCTTTTAACAAGCGCTAAGTCCCATTTCAAGTGAAATAAATAGTGGCCACCAGAGTAACACAGAAAGTAGTTGAAAGGGGATTTCTAACCGTCCCTTAACTAGAGGCCCAAATGACCCCTTTGCTCCGATCATCAAAAGGCCCGGAGGAGTTGGCTTTCCTAGACATAATGCTCCAGACTTTCTTCAAGTACTGGCAATTGAAGAAGGATAAGTGCGGGATTCATTAGAGGATTTGTAGAGAGAGCACATGTTGCATTGGATTGAAAAATGTTAGATAGGATTCAGAGTGCTCAGTCTCTGTTTTATTGCAAGCTAAAGGATGAAGGCATGAGAGGATTTAGCATGGGAATGCCAATCAATTTAGCCAAGGAGCTTTGGAGAGCTCAGGCTGCAAGATTTTCCTTGCGGATGCAATAGAGAATACACCAAGAGGGTGTCTCCAAACTATTTTGATCATACTTTCAAGGGGTGGGATGATGAGGTGGCAGGCTTCCTCTAACTAATGAGATAAATTATGGGGGAGTGTGATCAGCTCCGGATCCAAAAAGTTCGGACTTGGATGAACTTCTCTGGATCTTTGGGATCTAGTGGAACCTTGTCAGAAGCTTCTCCTAACTTTCCCTGCTGTAGGGCGGTTATGCCTCTTAAATCAAACTGCTCTATTGGCACGGGTGTTATCGGACATTGAAGTTGATTAAGATAGTAGTTCCAACCCATGACTTGGTCTCCTCAAACTACCTCACTTCATATGGCATTATGAATTTGATTTTCACATATGTGATAGAGGCAGCTGCTTTGAATGTGGTTAGACATGGCTTGCCTAAAATGATGTTGTACATGAAGAAAAATCAACGAAGAGGAAAGTTAGGAAGTGGGAAGCTACCGAAGGGTTCATTCTCAATGGGACCTTGGGATTGATGAGTTTTCAACCCAAATAGCCTCATTGCTTGGGCCATATAGTGGGCTGTCTGAGGGCTCTAAAAGCTCTATGTTTAATCTTAATGAAAGTTTCAAAATATAGAATGTTTCTCAAATTTTTATTATCAATGAAAATTTATTTTAATTAATAGTTTTAGACTTTATCTGAAATGAGTGTTGATACAACTAATGGGTTAGAATGTGGAAAAATCACATGGTTTAGATTGTCATAACTATGACTAATAGCTTCTTTCCATATTTTATGCTGCTTGTTGAGTGATGTCCCGGCTGAATTCTTGAGAGCGCTTGTTGGCTTAGTGGATATTCTGCTGATAACTCCTGCGGGGATACAAATTCTTGGAGGTGCTAGTGCCCTTTCTTATTTCTCTGTGTTGTGTCTGAAGGCTTGGTGGTGGTGACAATACTTCATCTGCTCTCCCGCCATGAGATTTTTGACTGATTTTAGTCATTTAAAAAAAAAAATTTGTCTTGAATTTGTATTAGAATGTTGGATGTTGTGGCAATGATGGGAGTGAGGTACGATAGATCGTAGATCTAGTAGGCTTCCATGTAATAGTTGTATTGTAGATATGCTTCTTCAAACTATATATTGATTGACATGGTCTGTTAAACAGCATGATCATCTTTAACTTTTAATCAATAAGGCCTTTCCCGTCTAACAACACAGACTTCTGACAAGCCATTCACTCAGATAAAATGATCCTATGCTGCCCGAATTCTCTGCGTTTGAGAAGCGTTCTAGTAAGATGCTTCTATGTTATCATTTCTCTTTGATGGGACTTTTTTTGGCTCAACAGTTTATGGTTGGGTGAATTCTCTATCAACTGTAAAGGTTATCGCTTTGCTTTTCCACATTGTTGATTCAGGATCAGGTAATTGTACTTGTTCTTTTTTCAAAGTGGATTTTCTTCTAAATGATTATTGAATGTTAGAGGGAGCTGTTGATGCAGCCCTCCTTATTGTAGGTAAAAATATGGTGTTTGAGAAATACATCTATTGAATCGAAGAACATTTTAAGGCTTGTTATAGCATCATTTTATTATGATATTGTTATCTCGTTATAGATGTAAATGGGTTTTTTGAATCATTCTGAGGATACAATAAAGCCTTGTTTAACTGTATTTTACGCTAGCAAAATCAAACCTGAAATATTCAATGAAAATAAATTAATCTAACTCTTAGTTATTATTTTCTATTGATTTAGGATTTGGGAGTTTCTCTTTTTCACATTTCCCTTTCTATTTGTTCTATTTAAATATCAATCATCTATGTTGCTTTCATAGAAGCTGATGGGTATACCATAATATGGGTTGGCTCACGGTCAAAGAGGGTCCAAATGGCCTACTGGACAGTCAACTCAAATAACGGCCCAACAAGAGGCAAATGCTCAAATCCTGAAAGGCCCAAGACGGTCAATGCCAGCGTTGACTGTCTAGACTTCAGTCGGCGGCCAATTCGAGTACAAACGGTCAACTCGAACATTGACCGGATGTACTGTAGTGGCAGGCCCAAAATGGTTTCAAACCTGCTACGGCCCATGCCCAAATTGGCAGGCGAACACATGCACGAAAAGTAACGATCCTTTCATAATTACGTGCCTTTCCAAAAAGCTGATCTTCTCCAAAAAGGGGGCAATGAACTCAGCACCAACAAAACGGTCACAAAAGCATAAGACGATCGGAAGATCCGTGGCATTGTAGAGTAGAAAAAGGATCTATTAAATCATGACTGTCAAGCCCACCAACTTTGAGAAGGCCGCCATTGTCAGTCCAGGAGGAGCACGCCACCTTGCCCAGAGAAGGAGACTCTCCTACTGTCCATAAAAGCTTAAGGTCTTCGTTTTGGAAGACACATGCATTCTCAGACACACAAGCTCACCAACAAACACGAAAGTTTACTCAGAAATAGAAGCTCTCTTGCTCACTCTCTAACTTGTCTTCCTGAGAACACTGAGAACCAGTTTCCTGAAAGACTCCTTACAGTCTCACCCATGAACGCTTACAGAGTTTAAACAGAGGATTATCTTCTCTTTATCTCTACATAAGTATTCGTCCTCCAATCCCACCAAAGGCTTTCGGATTCCAGGAGACCCTTTCGGCTTTCTGAGAACCGTTCCCTAAAACTTCCACGCTTTTGGGACGTTGCCTCCTTACGCTCTCTGTGAGCAGGAAATGAGAGCTCACATTCTCAACAAGCCAACACTCCCGACCATCCTACCCTCTCTGTCTTTTGCTTTCCAGTTTACCTTCCTTACTTAAGAAGGCTTTTACTAATTTGAGCGTCGAAATATTTTCGGATGGACAATGTCCCGCCGATACACTGACCTCTCGTTCACTTTAGTGGTGTACAGGATTCAGACACAGTGAATGAAGCCGGCTCGAGCCATCCAGACGAATCCGAATCTATTCGAAGTTGGATCCAGGTACGCATCATTGGCGCTATCTGTTGGAAGCGCTTACAAAAGCCAATCACAACTCTGCACAGCACTCTCTTTTCACCGCTTGACTCATTCGCAATGGTGAATATGAGAGCCCAAGCTAGCAATCCCGCTAGAGACGTCACTTCTCCCGACCAGGATCACGCTGCTGGTACCATGGTCAATCGGACAACAGGCGGAGTGCTAGCGCTCTACTTTCAGCAACTGATGGAGTAGATACAGGCCAACAATTGTTTACTCCAAATACTCTGCTCTCAACATGAGTAGCGACAACAAGCGGCTCCGCCAGTAGCCGCCCCTGAGCTGGCCACCAAAAAGGGTGGACAGAGGAAAAAGAAACTGGCCAGAAGGCCTAAGAGACCCGCAAATAATTCGGTCCCAGCCTCCTCGCGCGCTCCAGGCCAGAACAGGCCTGAGGAACGCTTTGGGAGCACAACTCCGTGGGAAAGTCCGGAGAGAAGAAATCTCTGATACTCTCGGGTAGAAGATGGAAACGCAATTTAGGAGCGAGCCTCTAAGACTGTCAGGTCCGCTGGAGGCAGTAGCCAGCCGGCTGCTGGACCCTCCAGAGACAAAATGGAGTTAAGGGCTTACCTCAACTCCAAGAGATCTACCAACGCCACTCACGCAGATCCGCGAGTGGATAAAATTTAGAACCTTGTGTTCCAGAACGAGGAACAGGCTATTGACCTGGACAGATCCTTTCACAGCGGAGATCCTGAATCGTCCAGTACCCACCAAGTTCAAAATGCCTTCTGTTGACTCATACGATGGGAGCAGTGATCCGATTGACCACGTAGATCACTTCCGCACCCATCTAAGTCTACAAGGGTTGGAAGACTCAGCGATGTACTGCTAC
The DNA here is from genome assembly GCA_025585075.1 of Nepenthes mirabilis. NCBI lineage: Eukaryota > Viridiplantae > Streptophyta > Magnoliopsida > Caryophyllales > Nepenthaceae > Nepenthes > Nepenthes mirabilis. The sequence goes on from JAODPA010135969.1 coordinate 12,168, forward strand.
TTCCCGCTCACACTGAAGGGAGATGCCCGCATTTGGTTTCATCACCTCCCTTCAGGCACCATCGGTAGCTTCCGTGAGCTCACGGATCTCTTCCTGGCTCAGTACGCTTCGAGCCGACGGAAAGAGAAGTAACTGTGGCACCTCTCCCACATCAAGCAGAAGTCGGGAGAGAACCCACGATGATTCCTGGACCACTTTGTGGCAGAGGTTAGGCGGATTCCCCGGATCACGGAGGAGATGAAATTGGGCAGTTTCAACTCCGCGCTAATCTACGGGGACTTCTTCAAGCACCTGGCCCACAAGAATCCCCAAACCTTCTGGGAGGCAGAATCCATTATTTGGGCCTACGTTTCAGTAGAGGAGGCCAACGAGGCGAAATGCCCTGAGCGGGCAGACCAGCCTCGATCATTCCCTGGAGAGAAAAAAAGAAAGTACAACGACAGTGATCACCCCTGCTGGAAGCAGCACAAGACTGGGCCGCCGAAGCGCAGAGACCACGGGCTTACCAGCTTTACGCTTCTGACGGACACACGCTCAAATGTCCTCATGCAAATCCACGGAGAAAAGTTCCTAAAGTGGCTGAAACCACTGAAGAAGGACTTTGGGAACCAGTCAAAGTACTGCGACTTCCGCCGCTCTACTGGGAATTCTACTGAGGACTGCAAGACGCTGCAGAGGGAGATCGAGGAGCTGATTCGCAGAAGCCACCTCACCAAATTCGTTAGGGGCCCTGGCCAGAGCTCTGGAGTAGCTGGCGGAGAAGGTCAGGAGCAGTCTCCTCCCCGAAACTGGGTTGCAGCAGGGGTGGTTAATATGTTCACCACCCGACCTGCCAAAACCCCAGCCAGCGATGAGGAACAGCAGACTGGGAGGAAGAAGCAATGAACGACTGATAACACCATTAGCTTCAATGATAATGAATTAACTCATGTAACATCCCTCATGCTGATCCCCTCGTTGTATCCGCACTCATTTCGGATGGTAGTGTTGACTACCAGTTGAAGGGAGTGTTCATCGATAATGGAAGTTCAAAGGATTTGCTTTACTTGGATACGTTCATCAAACTATGCTTAAAAAAGAACCAACTAAAACCTGCCAAAGGACCATTGTATGGCCTTGACAACGAGTCTGTGCCTGTTCAGGGGACCATCCAACAGGAGGTCACCTTGGGTACGTATCCGAAAATAGCAAGTCGAACACTCACCTTCCTAGTGGTCGACCTACCCTCTGTGTATAACGCAATACTGGGCAGACCTTACTTGACAGCGTTCGAGGGGGTTCACCTCGATTCCACACCTTAAGATGAAGTTTCTGACGCCTTACGGTGTGGGAGAGGTGTTTGGTGATCAGGTTACTGGATGAACCTACTACATGTCTCAGGTTGTCCCTAGCGGTAGCACTAGAACAATTGGGGAACTCAACCATCAGGACGAGACAACCCTTCAACAAATACAGTCCGGTAAAACCATGGATCTAGTCCCACTGGACCCAGAGGAGCCGAAAAAGTGTGTACAGATCGGCGGCTCACTCACTGGGACACTACGCGATGAGTTGATCACGTTCCTGCGACGGAACGCTGACCTTTTCGCATGGACCCCAGCAGACATGCCTAGGATTCCGGCGGAGGTGATGGTCCACAAGTTGGGACTTGATCCTGATCGAATTCCCGTCAGGCAAAAGCGGAAAAATCACTCCATTGAAAAGTTGATTGCCACCCGAGAGGAGGTGAAAAAGCTGCTGGACACAGGTTTCATTAGAGAAGTCCACTACCCAGACTGGCTCTCTAATGTCGTCATGGTAAAGAAAAGCAATGGGAAGAGGTGGATGTGCGTCGACTTTACCGACGTTAACAAAGCCTACCCGAAGGACAGCTTTCCCCGGGATCGACCTGCTGGTTGACTCCACAGTCGGACATGAGCTGCTAAGTTTCATGGACTTCTATTCAGGTCACAACCAGATTCGAATGAGTCCGGAGGACGATGAGCACACCTCGTTCATTACTGATAAGGGCACCTACTGCTACAAAGTGATACATTTAGGACTGAAAAACAATGGAGCAACCTACCAACGACTGGTCAAAAAAATGTTCGAAAATCAAATTGGTCGCAACATGGAGGTCTACGTCGACGACATGCTTGTCAAGAGCAAGGTCACCGGCGACTACATCCGCGACCTGACAGAGTCGTTTGAAGTGCTCCGTAAGCATCACATGAAGTTGAACACAACTAAGTGTGTCTTCGGAGTAGTCTCTGATAAATTCTTGGATTTCATCGTCTCCTAACGGAGGATTGAGGCAAACCTAGAGAAGATCAAGGCTCTCGTAGACATGGCTCCACCACGGAGCGTAAAGGACGTCCAGCGATTGACTGGACGGCTGGAAGCACTGTCCCGCTTCCTCGCTAAGTCTGGCCACAAGTACCAGCCCTTCTTCAAGGCCCTTAGAGGAACAAAATCCAGTGGGTTTCAATGGACGGCAGACTGCCAAACAGCTTTTGATGAACTGAAGCGATATCTGGCCAGCCCACCGTTGCTAGTGTCATCTAAGGGCGGAGAAGGACTATACCTTTACCTGGCAGTGTCAAAGGCGTCCCTCAGTTTTGTTCTCGTGCGCCAGGACACCGATACTCAACGGCCAGTCTACTACGTAAGTAAAATGTTGACTGGCCCAGAGACCCGCTACTCGGGCGCAGAAAAACTGGCCTTGGCGCTTATATTCTCCGTACGAAAGTTAAGGCCATACTTTCAGGCGCACCATATAGTGGTTCTTACGGACCAGTGTCTGAAAAGTATACTCCAGAAACCCGACGTTTCTGGACGGTTGGTTAAATGGGCTATCGTGTTGAACGAGTTTGACATCAAATTTCTGTCCAGACCTGCTATAAAGGCGCAGGCTCTGGTTAACTTCATTGTTGAAATTGCGACACCAGTTCTCGAGGAGTAGCTCGCAGAAAGCGCGGAACTACTTCGGAATGGATACTCCACGTGGACAGATCGTCTATGGATACTGGTAGTGGTGTCGGAGTAGTCCTCACGACCCCTGACGGGTTTGAGGTGAAATACCCCCTCAGGCTCAATTTCTCGGCAACCAACAACGTTGTCGAGTACGAGGCCCTGTTAGCCGGATTACAGTTAGCCAAGGAATGCCCTGCCAAGAGATTGACAGTTTATAGAGATTCTGAACTAATCGTTAACTAGGTTAACGGAGACTTTGAGGTAAACAACCCACACCTGGCCAAGTACTTGGCGAAGGCCAGGGAGGCCGCTTAGGGTTTCGACAAACTAACCCTGGTTCATATTCCCAGAACTGAAAACAGGAATGCGGACCAACTTGTTAGAGCTGCTGTAGCTAAAAATCCGGAACAGTACTCGAGGGACATGAGGGAGATCCTGAACGCTCTCAATATAGAGAAATAAGAGGCAATGCAGATTTTCAAAGCGAAAAATTGGATGACGCCTTATCTTAGTTATCTGGCCGACGGATCATTGCCGGAGGACGCGGAGAAGTGAGAGGTGAATTGCTCTTTCAACTTTATAACACTCTCATCCAAAAGTAGCCAAAAAAACTCTCTTTCAACTTAACAAGAATTAGAGGTGAATTGCTACTCCAGGGAGAAAAGCTTCTGTCATCCCTTAAAAAAGAGAGCCTTTCCTAGTAGTAACCCTCACTGCTCCAAAAAGCAAGGTTCCGTCCAGGTTACTACAAGAAGTGAGAGCATTTATGATGCAGGTAACGAACCCAACCATAATGGAATTAAGCCTCTCCCCAAACTACTTGCACAAGACCACGTTTAACGGATGAGTCAAGCCCCAAAGTTGAAGCTAGGCAATTTCCCGATCCTTCAAGCTTTTACCAAGAAGTTGCTAATTCCAATGAAGGAGTAGTTCCAAGCAATCAAACACTAACCAAGAGGAGTATAATTCCAACAAGTGGAGGGTTCCAAAAAGAAAAAGCATCACCTCCAAAAGTGTTTAATTTTTCTTGTGAATGTTTTCAAGCCTCCTTAGGTGGCACAAATTCATTCCCTCGGAAAATTTTTCTTGTTAATTATCCTTCAATTTATTAGTTCCCTAATCTTTCCTGGATTAATAAATTAATAAATTATCATGTCAATAAAATATATTAAAATTTATTAGATGGTAAATACTATTCTTACATCTCTAGAATGTTGTCACGTTTAGTCGACTAGATGGC
>JAODPA010135980.1:0-16358 GCA_025585075.1 Nepenthes mirabilis
ATAAAAATTAATCATTCACTATTTACCCAAAATACAATCATTGATCCGAAATTTTCAATTTGACATTCAATGATCAACGCAGCGTCTCTCAGATGAATCACAGCAACAGCTTTATTCTTATAATATAACAACTTTACCATTATGATAAAAGGCAGCCTTCAAATTTGAAGGAATCATTTGATTGTGTTTGATATAAAAAATACATGACAGTCTCTGATTAGGCAAACGAAAAAATCATGCCCAAGGAAGGAAGCAACACAATTAGCAGAAAAAAAATGCAGCAACAAAGGCATTCCTCCATATCAGCAGGCCCACTCAATACACACGAATATACAACAAATAATCACACTGGGAAAAAAATTTTTGATCTGTTAGGAGAAATTTCAGGCTCAGCCATCTGGTCCAGCAAGTACCACCTGCAAAATCAAAAGGGACGCCTAGAGCCTTTGCAGCTACCAAGAATGCGGATGAATTCAAACAAAATACAGCAAAACAGAGAGTGAGCACAAGATTATATGAGATTCCGTTGAATGATTCATAACTGCCGTGCCAATCAAATGATATTATCCATTGTCCGTACATGACCCTATGTATATAATAGCACTACATGACAACAAAAGTAGAAAGGGAAGCCTGGTGCATGGAAATCCTGTCATACGCAGGGTTTGGAGAAAGACAATCACTTTGAAGTCTATCGTTGCGCCTGTTGGAGTGGATCACTCCCTGGATGTTTGCTTGTTGGATTGATTGCTCAAGCAATTTTGTGCGATGTTCATGCGAGTTTTTGCTCAAGCAAATCCTTGGCAAGCCTTTGCAAAGATTTGCTTGAGCGATGGCAGAGATTTTGCATGATGTTCACGTAAGAGGTGCTCAAGTGTGATACCGGTTTTATTTCCTGTGTGCTGTTGTACAGTTCTGGGAACAATTTCAGTTCATAATCAAACACAGAGAATAGCACCAGAGAGAGATGATGGAGGAGGAAGAAGAAAGAAAAAGGAGAAATTGTTGCCACTCAATCAGGCACTAAATCATGCTCAGTCCTCGTCAATCTAGGGTATGTTGTCCTCATATGGTGTTGAACATATTTACCAACAGTTTTCTTCATTTGCCCTCTCTTGTTCATTTGATCTCAAGTTTGTATTGCGTTATACAACCAAAGTGTTTGAGAGATTTTAATAACTGGAACTAAAAGATAGTAAAGCTCTATTTCATCTGCAAAGTCTCATGATTTTTTTCACATAAATATTATATGTCAATGTTTTTGTAGGTTGATTGTTTGCCTTTGATGCTTTCTCACAGATTCGAGCATCATGAGAGTGGTAAATAACAATGCCAAGGCTCCCCTTCCAATTTCTAGAAGAAAAATGAGCCAACAAAAGCCACACGATCATTTGGCATCTTTAACCAATCGATCATTCTCAATTTAATGCAGAAGAAGTTTGAAGCAGAGGCAAGAATATGATGATGGGGATTGAAGGGGGCGAATTAAGTCAATGGACCTTCCTTCCGTATCTAGTAGGCATATTTATTAAAAGCCAAAATGACGGAGAAAGGATATACTTACATTGCAGTCGCAAGCATACTTTCTTGCGAGCATAATCGCTGCGTTTCTTTCTCTTTCCGAATCAAACTTTAGCACAAAGGAAAGCCCTTTCCTTGCTTGCCAGAACAATGTCTTGGCTGCAGCATTAACGACTCCTCCAAAACCACATAGCTGAACAGCATGAAATCATACGCAAAGAATCCACTCACTAAGTGCTTGTTCGATATTACTTAAAATAAAACTTTTGATTTAAAAAAAATAAAAAAATAAAAAAGAGTAGAATTTTGGGGCTTTAAAAGGAGTAGTTTTTAGATGAACTATTTTTCGTGTTTTCATAAGCTCAATACATAACATTCCAGATTTATAAAAGATGATATCAGAGGCTCATATAAGGGAATACAATGCCAAAAATAGAAAGAAAAGGGCGTTTCCCAAAGAACCCAACTATAGTTTTTGAATACTAAAGAGGCTAGGCGTGACTGCTTAGCCATTTATTTCTTTCACAGAAGAGGTTATAAGTTCCTTTTTTCCAAGATCACAAACTTATCAACCTCAGAAACATGGTAGTTTGTAGAGAGAGAGAGAGAGAGAGAGAGAAATATTTCATGAAAAATACTATTCTTAATATAATTTACAACAATTCTACAAAAAAAAAGTATAATATGACACTTGTTGAGTAATCGCTTTCACTATGTGTATTTTTTTAGTGTCACATAACCTTTTTCAATAAAATTACAGTGAACTTATAGAATAAGTAGTGCTGTTTAAATATAATAGTCAGGCCATTTTGATATGTGTTTTCTAGGATTAACTCCCCGAACCTATGCCTCTAATTTCAACCGAATCACTCTTTTTGCCTATATTTCTGACACCCAAACAATCTTAAATATCCTTCTGTTTTGTATCCTCAAAACTTTCTACTTCACAATCGTTCTAAATATGTTACTATAGTATTGACTCCTTAAAATCTAAATATCTTCTCTGTTTAATGTGGATAAATTACTTTATTCTCAAAGGAATACATGTTGTGATAGGAAGCTTGGTCAAATATCCAACTACATACCTGCATTGATGAAGAATAGGACTCTCTCGACTTTGTCATCCATCCTTTACAGAGCTTCATCCTCATCTTTCCCACGTGGAACACATGAGTGGAATGTGATGGATGATCCTGTCCATTCATCTGGGAGATCACAACCTGCAAGAAGCCAAACATAGTTAAACTGGATTTGATGAGCTTATCAATATTACATGTTTAATCCTAACAGAAATTGATGGCACAAGTTCAATACACAACGATGATTTAATGTTAGAATGTGGAAGCATGAAATTCCAAGGAGAGATGCTTATGCCACAGAAGAAGAGAATTTTGCATGAGGTAATTGGTGGATGTTATGTCATATATAGTGTTGTATCCTAGAATTGCCCATCGCTGTCGAGTCAATCAACAAACATAATTTTATCCCTACGCAAAACATGAGAGAGAGAGAGAGAGAGAGAGAGAGAGAGAGAACAACCAAAACGTGAGGTTCATGCTTCTTGGAAGATTTAAATTTATTGAAGGCGTGATTCATTTAAGTTTCCAAAAGAAATGTAAAGCAAAAAAAAATTTGCTGGTTTATATATCGACCGACATGCCATGATATGCCCTCAATACTGATATTGATTGCGAGATAGAGAGAAAGTTTAGTTGCCTATTGCCCCTAATGTAGCGCCCAATATCTTTTCATTTACGGTTTATGACGTCATATATATATGTGTGAGCGCGCGCACACGCGGGCACATTCGGTTAATTTTAGAAAATAATTGTATAATAAAAATTTTATAAAAAAAAATCAAATGATTTAAAAATAGGCTCAACAACTGAGAGGCACCTGTCCCACATTAGTATGTGTTTGAGGCAAAAGAAGTGCGCTTGATGCATGCTTATGGAATACTTATGTGTGTTTTTGGTAAAATAAGCAATGCCCAAAGTACGCTTATTATAGCGCTCATACGCAGATTGAACAAAATGTTGGCATCTCAACCAGGTCCACTATGTGAAAAAATTGGTTACAAACGTCCGAGATGGAGTATCCGTAACACACCTGAAAATAACAAAGAAAAAACTCTCCAAAGTTAAACAAGAAAATACTCCTGCGTTTTCACTCTCTTTTTTTTCTCTCTTCTTCCTCACTGGTGGTGCACTTCTCTCTTTTTTCACCCTTGAATATCTCACACGCTTTTTTTACCGTTTACAGTATGCATATATATTGTTGATCCGTCGAATATTCTATTCCAGACAAAATCTGTTCCTGCCAACAATATGAAGATACTCTGCATAAACGGTACCCTAAGATCATGCACACTCAAAAAATCTTCTGAGCTGGCACCCATGGACTCAACTGGATTCCAAACAAGAAATCCATTCATGCCAAACCGGTATTCTTGCCAAATCCTGCCAACCTGGCAAATTGGGCATTTTGCTTTCTTCCAAAATGGTTAAATCTTTCATTTTGGCCAACCGGTAAATCCTGCACATACCAGTCATTTTACCTTCACAGCCGGTCAACCCTTTGATTGGAATTCCAACTGGGCAAAATCTGCACTTGCTATTTGCCTTCTTGACTGGTCAACTTGTTGACCGGCCATTTTGCCTCAAGGCAAATCTGTGCCTGCTAATGGGCATCCTTGGCCGTCCCGTCCTTAGCCACTAGCCTCCATCAGCAGGTCAACGGAGTTGACTGGCTTATACTCTCCGAAAAGGTGCTCCAGCATTTTTTACTCCGAAAATGTTCTCCGCCAGTCAATATTTACATTGACCGTCTTTAGTTTTCCGCCGATTAACCTCCCGTTGACCGGAAACTGCTTTCTGGTTTTGCTCTCCGCCAAATGAATTCCTTCATTTGCTCTTCACAAAACCTCCGATTATAAGACTTATATGTTGAGTTACCCATAAGGGAGTGACTAACCTCAACAAACTTCCCCTCACGACCTTGTGGGGAACCTTCGCTGTTAGCCGACAACCGTCATCTCCTACCTTCCGGCAGCTACCCCTTAATTGGGATTTCAGCGTTAACCACCGTAAGCGTGAATGACACCTTCCTCTGCTCCACTGAGTTTGGAGTAATCCCACTACCCTTCAACTCCTTTATCGCGGACTTATCATTCTCCCTTACACTCCACCTTGGTCGTCCCCTCTTGCCACCTTGACTAATGCCCCCTTTGGTCACCCTAACATTTCCTTTGACAACGCAAGCCTTCATTAGATACCGTCCTAATGTCCGGCTTCCCCTTGCCATTACTGAGGCGCCTTTGGTGAGCTTTCACTGGTCGTCGCCAACGCCGTCCTGAAGCCTTCCTCATCAAGCTTCCCGGTTGAAATTATATTCAACCTCAGATCTTGGGCATGTTGCACGCCTTCCAACACAAGCTTGTTCCTGTTGCTTGTCCTCAAGCAAACATTCTCGATGCCAACAACCCTAGACGAGCCACCGTTACCCATCTTCAACACCCGGTGGCTAACGGGCGTATAACTCATGAAGTGGGACTTCCTCGATATCGTATGGTGTGAGGCCACACTGTCCATCACCCAACTTACCTCCTGGCATGATCGGCTCCGTGCTTCCCCTACATGGACGACCATGAGGTCTCAACAGAAAGCAAAAGTCTCCTAATCATTTGCATGATCCCTTTTCTCCGGACAATCGCTTTTGTCCTCCCTTTGGCTTCTCTGTGGGCAATCCCTCTTTATGTGACCTTTCTTGCCATAAAAGAAGTAACTCCTCTCCTCAAACTTGCTCCAACTGTTGCTCCTCACCATTTTGCCGCCTCCGCCTCGTTCCTTCGATTTTTCTCATCCCCGACTGCTAGTCGCCACAAGTAGATTTGGCCGAGAGTTTGAGGTCTCACAGCTTTCCCTTCGCCTTGACTCGTTCATAAGCAGGAAAGCTATGACCTCGTCCAATCTCAACGTGTCCTTCCCGAACAGCAACATCGTGACAATATGATCATACGAGGTCGGCAATGATGCTAGCAATACCAACGCTTTATCTTCCTCCTTGATCTCCTCATCAATGGCCAACATCTGTGTCACCAGCCGGTTAAACTCGTCCAAGTGCTTCTCGAAGCACTCACCTTCAGACAACCGCAAGCTATAAAACTACTTCATATGCAGCCTGATTGTCAAATACTTGGACTTATACCGGCTCTCAAATTTCTCCTAGACCTCCACCGGGTTTAACAGATCGAGGACCCCTTAGAGTGTGTTGTCCGCCAAACACAACTTAATAGTGTAGTTGGCAAGATCCCTCTTGTCTTGCCCCTTGTCCGCGGTCAGGTTCTCCAGCTTCTCCTCCCTTTTTCGAAGAGCTTTTATCGTCCCTTCTCGAGTTAAAATATTCCTCACCCTTTCCTACCAATGGATAAAATTATTTTTCCTATTGAACTGCTCCACACTGAACGACACATTTTTCGCCGACGACGCCATCCAACCGACGGTTCACAAACCTGTCTCTAATACCACTTATTGAGGCAAAAGGTCGGTCAGACAAAATAACGCAAAGTCACACACAATAAAACAAAAAGAGGAAGAAGTACACATAAATTTTACGTGGAAAATCATTCACAAACCGAAGGAAAAAACCACGGGACACAAAATCCACTGCAAATCTACTATATAAAAAAATTGGTTACGAATGCCCGAGATGGAGTATCCGCAACACACCCAAGAATAACAAAGAAAAAACTCTCTAAAGTTAAACAAGAAAATACTCCTTCGTTTTCACTCTCTGTTTTTTCTCTCTTCTTCCTCACTGATGGTACACTCCACTCTTTTTTCACCCTTGAATCTTTCACACGCTTTTTTCACCGTTTACAGTATGTATATATATTGTTGATCTGTCGAATATTCTATTCCAGACAAAATCTGTTCCTACCAACAATATAAAGATACTCTACATAAATGGTACCCTAAAATCATGCACGCTCAGAAAATCTTCTGAGCTGACACCCATGGACCCAACTGGATTCCAAACAAGAAATCCATTCATGCCAAACCGGTATTCCTGCCAAATCCTGCTAACCTGGCAAATTGGGCATTTTGCTTTCTTCCACAATGGTTAAATCTTCGATTTTGGCCAACCGGTAAATCCTGCGCATACCAGTCATTTTGTCTTCATAGCCAGTCAACCCTTTGACAAGAATTCCAACTGGGCAAAATCTGCACTTGCCATTTTCCTAACCGGCCATTTTGTCTCAAAGCAAATCTGTGCCTGCTAATGGGTATCCTTGGTCGTCCAGCTCCTTGGCCACTGACCTCTATCAGCTGGTCAACTCCGTTGACCGGTTTCTGCTCCCTGAAAAGGTGCTCCGGCATTTTTCAATCCGAAAAATGGCACGGCATTTTTCTGCTCTCTGTGTTGACCGTCTTTAGTTCTCCACCGGTCAACCTCCCGTTGATCAGAAACAGCTATCTGATTTTGCTCTTCGCCAAATGAACTCCATCATTTACTCTACACAAAACCTCCGATGACAAGACTTGTTTGTTGAATCATCCACAAGAGAGTAACTAACCCCAACAATTTGCAAATTTTAATACGATATTTAAAATCATTGGACTTTGAACATTTTAGACTTTGAAAAACACATGATTTCGATTTTTGAACGATTTCGTATAATTTAGATTATTTGGTATTTGTATATATATTATAAATTTTGGCATACAAAATCATAATTTAGACTACATATTTGAACATTGGACATATTGGAACATTTTATATAAATATTAAATTTGACGTGTGTTTTACTGTTTTTTGTTTCTCTATCTGTTTTATGAACATGTATTTGCTATTATATATATATATACTTATTGAGCTTTAGGCTCATATTTTGGGAATGTTATCTAACATTTCAAATAAACAAGTTATGATACTTAAAGGATTTGAATGGATGAAGCTTGAAGATTTTGTTTAGTTTTATTTGTATTTGGATTTGTAATTATTCATTTTGGGATCATTGCATATTTCGATTTATTACGGTTTGTACAATTTGGGAAATTTGGCAGTGTATGGATTTTAGTATAGTTTATATTATGATAGTTTTGGATATTTTGTTAGATGCTTTCCCATGCATATGGTTTTTGGTTTTGAACATATTTATTTATTATTATAATTAGATGCTAGCTGAAGTTTGGTTCTGCCAGATCCTATATCCGCTGTGATGTTTGGTATTTTATATTGTTTCAGTATTTAGGTATGATTTGTTTGGTCCAGCTTTGGGATTATTCAAATTTTTAATTATTCATGGATTATTATTTGGATTTCTTTATAATTATTTAATACCTGCTCGTGTTAGGGCCGTAATATCTAATGCATGGTTTGTCCTGACAAAATTTCCCAATATTGTTAACAGGGTAAGCAGGTCACTATTTAAAAATACGACTCCTGCTGTTTATGTCATTACATTCATACCCCTTGAGATAATATGACCTTTCTTTTTAGAAGTTAGAAATGCCCCTAATGACATGATATGTATTTAGTAATTTATTAAAATGATTTAAGGTTACAATTCTATATGATTTCGTTATATTTTATTAGTGAAGTTAATTTCTTTAATGAGCCAATATTTAATGGAAAGAATGGACTTTTTTAAGTAAATAATCCCATTAAATGATAAATTTATCCAATCATTTAAACAGTAAGAGTAGAGCAGTTTCTCCTGACTATATAAAGGGGCAGTTTGCAAAAGATGGTTACTCTTCTTCCACTCTTTCTCATGCCAATTTCAGATTTAGACAGGAAAGAATAGGGCTCTGTGGAAATCTGGAAACTAACTTAGACAGAAAAAGGAGAAGGGCGAGAAACCAACCAAATGTTCTTCAAGAAACTAACACAAGTACAGAATCAGATATGTCATTTATAATTATTTTTACATTATTGTTTGTGAATTAGTGTGATAGTTCGACGATCGGTATAGCTCTTTGAATCTCAGTAAGTTTTTATGAGATCAACAGAACACACATCCTTCCACTTTCTATGGTGTTGACAGGACCAAAATAAAATTATTGAGAGTTTTTTCTAATCTCACATTTGGTATGTGGATGCTTTAGCCTTCAAGGAACATATATAATACAAGACGTTCATCAGAGAAAAGTAAGTTCTTCCATACATTAAATTCAGTGTTGGGCTTTCGCATGAGCGACTCCACATAGCTCACCAAACCTGCAGCTGTTACAGAGACAAAAGTCACTCCAACCTTTCAAAGCCTAAGAGATGCGGCAACGGTGAAGAGACCCAGATGGAATGACAATTTCTCCTTTGTTTGCTTTGTAATAGAACACAACACAGGCAATCATTAATGGAGTAGAACGAAGAATGAGACACAGGAGAAAGATAATGAAGGAATACGTAAAACTGATACCGGGCTCAATTGGATAAGTAGTTGTCACTGAGATTTTTTGGCCATTCGACAGGACATCTGCTTGCAAAACTTTTCCAACATCCAAGGGATCTGGAGCATAAATTGACTTGTTGGCACCTAATGACACATAGAATGTGAACACATTGGTTACATCAACTACTCTCAATAAACAAAAGACTCATTCTGTGCGATTGTTTCCTTAAATATCAGTTCTATTACTTAGTGACTTGCTTACACACAAAAGCAAAATATCACAATTGTTTGTTGATATCAATATTTGACATCTCGGGCACAAAACAAATTTCCTGAGACCACGTCAAAAGTGAGGTATATACTTAATTATCTATTTACCTATTTGAAGAGTCACACAACTGCTATCCATTAATTTGTCACATAATAATTAATGTTCAATGCAAGAAATAAAGCAACCACAACAAAAAAAAAAAAAGGAACCAGAACTACATATGCTAAATATATGTACACATAATACGTACAAATTGAGTCCAAAGACTATCTCGTCTTAAAGTCAAAACAACAAATACCATGAAAGCATAAACATGCTTCAATAGGATGACTACCTGATATGAGCTTCTTCTCGTTACCGTCAGAAGATACACGATACCACTGAATTGAGCATTTTGAAAGATTTGGGGCATCTTCGGAGCGAGGTTGGATCCTTAGACATGACCCTAAGGTTTGAGAACCATCTATTTTATACAAACAAAATCTGTTCTCCTCAGCTCTCTTATGAATCGCCAGCTGGAAAAAGCAAATGAGGTCCTCTTTATACAGAAAAATCAAAATACTCAACCATATCTTCGAGAAAAATCAAAGAAATATACAGAAAAAGGCACTGACCTCTTTTTGGAGCTTAACCGAAAATATAGACTTCTCTCGAATTTGAATTCTCAGTGCTTGAAGCTCATGTTCCATGTCCATCACCTATACAAGACAAGAAATATATTTGTCATCGAGAAGCATATGACTCTTCCTTAATCAGAAAATCAATGTCAGCTGCTATATAAAACTTGTAATTTAGACGACAGCAAAGTAGGCATGACCAGTCCAAGGATTTAGTATGCAAGAAAAAACATTAGTTTTGTGTTATTTATAGGGATTATTACCAGCGTCACTGCCCTTGCAAAACAAAATACCAGAAAACAAAAATGCTCTGTTGTTTTTGACATAATACTGCAGCTAACCACTCCTAGTGAGACTAACAGCATTATTATTGTTTTTACATAATATTAGCTGTCGAAATTGCTAAGATGAAATATTCACCGTTGTGATCGTGAGGAAGAATAAAAAAAAAGAGAGTACCCTAACAAAATTCATTATCATAATAACAAAGACAATAGATATAACTCTAGCACACTTAGAACCGATTTTCAAAGCCAGGGAAGCCTATTACAAACCTTGCTTGGCTGATGCATCAGTCTGATTTGTCTAGCCTCTTGGACCTCCTCTATGAGTTTCTCCACTTCCTGACACCATCCGATGTAAGATTTTACATGTAATAATAATAATTATTATTACCCAGGTAGAGACTAATTATGCACAATTGATGCATATTGTCTATCATTAAAATGGATGAGTAGATTAGACAAGCTATTATTTAAAGTGAAAATGGTCAGGTACTTCTCGAGTACAACATTTCTCAACAGTTAGGGTACTGGACCTTCTTAAATAATATATTTATCGTTCGACCATATTGTGAACTTATAAAATAAAACCTGAATACAAGTGCACTGAGTATCATCAACAGTCTAAGATATAGAAAAGCAGAATTTTGAACTCTCGACAAGACATCGTAAGAGCTTGCACCTCTCTCCAACAGAGAGCATTTGTCTAATAAATCCTCCTTAAAATTTTCTTGACCAGTTAGTTGCACAAGGATTATATTGAAAAACTTGACCAAATATACTCCACGATTTTCCAGCACCGCAAAATTTTGGACAAATGGCTAATTCAATGATCAACTATGCCAAGTGAAAACAAAGATGGAAAACTAACCAACCAACTAAAAAGATTTCACTCCAAAAGAGTTCCTATATTTTGGGATGCTTTGTAAATAATTCAAATGCATTCAACAAACCTGCTTTCCAGAAGTTTGAGATAGTTGTTCTTCTTCCTCAAGAGCCTGTCCGAACCTCTGTACAACAGCTCTGGCACTTTCAATTTCAGCACAAGCAAAAGACCATTCCTGATTTACCAATCTTTTAGCATCTTCGGAGGCCTGCAAGTGAACCCTGGATGGATTATCCATATTATCCAATTTAAATAAATAAAAAAAAAAACTCTCTTAGATTATAAAAATTTCCCAGTTTGCCCAAGGAGGAAATTACAGAGAACATAAAACATCAAATCAATGGCTTCAGCCTTGAAATTAGCCCATGAATGGGGCAAATACAATGCTTAAGGAAGATGTCCACATGACTAGAACTAAAATACAATCCTGAACAGGAAGCATACCCCCCCCCCCCCACCCACAGATCATATTTCAGGAACTAAAAGAAGATAAGACCCAGAAGGTTCTTTAATATGTTCTACAATTTGGCAAGTCGCAAGATGATGCATCTTTGAGTAACAAGTGGCAATAGAGAGGGGCATTTAAACCAAGAAAGAATTAAAGTTAAGAAGCTTTTCAAGGACCTCCAACTTTTAGAGGAGTTTGTCTTGAATCAAGAAAAATGATAGAAACTGATTCTTATAACTGGCCTCATAAAGTCGAACTGATGGCTTTATTGAGATTAATGGCAGTAGAAATGAATGTCTAGACCTAGAAAGACTTCAATGGTGTCATCAAGAAGGATAGAGGAATTCCTAAATGGAGATAGAAGACCTTTCACCTTTTAGAGTGTCACCTTGAATGGAGAAGGATGACGGAGTGGGATTCCTAAAGTTGACCTTATTTAGTGAGACTCATGGCTTCAACCTTTTCATATGGGTAAGATGAGAGCAGGAGTTGGCAGAGAGCAAGTGGGTAGCCAACCACTTGGCAGCCTTCCTTTCCCCCTCCTGGCCTTGCTAATATGATGCTGCTATCATTTCCAGATTGTGATACTCTAAAACAAAAAGACACACACAAAAAAAAAAAAAAAAAAAAGAAGAAGAAAGAAAACCAAAAAACCATAAAAGATCCAATATTAATGCATAAGGGTTGCTCCACATGTGTGAATTGTGAAAAAGCAACCAATATAACAAAATCATCTGCAAAAAATCTTCAATTCAACATCTCTATTGGTGTACTAACTTTACTTCTTTTTTTTATGTTATCATTTAGGCTTCTCAACAAATATTATCAATCAACCAAGCATTTCATTATGACATGCACTGTAACTAAAGGTCCATCAGCATTACCTGTAATATAGCTTTCCAAGTAAGGGAAATTAACCTAATTACCACATGGGGTTGCATTGTTATTATCAGGAAACAAGCACAGCAGCTAAAAGCAAATGTGCTCTTTCAAACAATATGGACAGAATGGATAATAGAAATTGGCAAAATAGTAAGTTACTATAGCACAAGACTAATGGCGAGTTTAACCCTTCTATGACCTGCTTTAAAAAGCTTGCTAGCTTTTTCACTTCAAACTTCTCTTGGATTAACTCTCCTTCCTTTTGAGTCAACTTGATCGCTAAAGCCTCCACCTGCAACAAAAAGTGTGTATATCACAAAAATAAGAGATTATTACTAGTGTGGGACAGTGGTGCTCAAAAAGAATTTCAAAGCAACCTTATTCAAATAAGAGAGGGCACTAGGATGTGATATCCTGATGTGAAAAAAATAAATAAATGAATGAAAATAAACAAATGCGTCTAGCTTATTATGAGAACTTACTTAAAAATTTAAACCTTCTAGTAATACAAATATTCAATTTGAATGCTCAATTTACACAGAAAACATCGAATTAGAAACAGAAAACAAAGGTCAACAGGGAATCACTCAAATAAACAAAGAAGACAAGTCTAACCATTGATATGGCTTTCTCCACATCCTCCTTGTTTTGACCTGCCAAGCGTCCCCTCAAAGATTCCAGAGCATCTCTGACCTTTTTAAGAAGAACATGTCCCTCCAAAGAAGCCACCTCTGTATGTCTTGCCTAAACTAGGACAAAAGGAAAAATAAGAAAGAGAAATGGCAATCAGATTCTAGTCTCATTTTGTTTTGATGGTAGCAATGACCAGACTAGGTATGAAGTGTAATAGTACTAAAAAATAAAATAAGGAATGACAATATCAATAAATATTTAGAAATTGCATTTATAAAAGATAATAAGAAGGAATGACGTCTAAGGTGATTCAAACACTTAAAATATAGGCCAAATAAAGTGTATGTGATGAAACATTAGTTAGTATTGACCTCACTTAGTGAGACTTAAATATTTGTTGTATTTTCATTGTTTACTATTCTCTATAAAATCTGGGAAGGTTATAGCATTTGATCACAAACAAATTAAAGAATAATAGAATCAAAAGCATTTGGCAACCTCATCTGATAACTTAGCAGCAGAAGCCAAATTTTTGTCAAATTTACTAGCAAGGTCTCGCACAGAAAGACGCTTGTGCTGCTCTGTCAGTTGAGCTGCCTCTTGCACAACAACCTCCTTCAAAGATGGAGCATTTGGGTCAAGCTTGGGCTCCTCCACTATCTGATTATCTGGTCCTATCTTATATTTTGGAAATCGGTCAGAAGGAAAGCTCACATCAGCTGATACCGACAGCACTGCATCCTGCAACTCATCTTCAAGTTCCGGACTAACCTTTGTCATGGTAAATCAATTTCTGGCCGGGGGAGAAAGTAAAAAAGTAAAAAGAGAAAGAAAGAAGAATGTCAAACAACATTTTACCAAAAATGAAATTTTGTCATAGCTACAAATCTTTGACAAGAAATGGAGAAATAGATGGCATGTGATCAAATCAGGTAATATCTAAGGAGACTAAAGACATATTGATTTGTTCCTTTTTCGTGTGGACAGCATGTTCCATGAATGCATTAAAAGGATTCCTTTGTCCTCACCAAGTTCATGCATTTCTTTACAAGAAAATCTAGTTTTACGTGTACAGTTTTAAAGGAATAGCAACACAACTGAAATAAAATTTGTCCTGCAAACTTTTTTGGGGGCCTACAACATATTGCAATTTAACGTATACTTGAGTTGATTATTAAATGAATACACGATAACCAAAGCAATTATGAAAGATCTACAATAATAAATTAGTAATGCTCTATTTGTTCCATAAAAATTGCCCACTCTAGCTTTCACATCCAATCAAAACGTCCATTTAAAGAACAGTTTTATGAATTAACAAATTCTTCTCTAACTAACTAGTTATTAGCTCTGGCAGCTAAAATTTGCACTTTTGCATTAGGAAATGGGGCAAATAGAAATTACATCTCCATGTTCAGGGAAGATCCACTAATTGAACGCACTTACTTTTAAAGTGAGGTGATTGAGTTCCTAATAACAGAGGTGAGTATTTGGAAGGGAGACAAGACTCCCCACCAAGGCTGTAAACCAGTATACCACATTAGAATCTAATTCTAGACCGCAGCCAAACCCTCCCTGATGTCAAATAATGTATCGTGGAAGCATTCAAAGTCCCACTACGTTAAGTCGGCCACATATTGATTTCTTACGCTTCCATCTCACTTGGTTAAAGGCGCATCAAAGTTGAATCACTATTAAATCCTTATTTACCATCTCCCTCCAATTTTATAGGCACATCTCTCCCTTCATAAAACTCCTAACCTCAACCAATGAGCTTTTCTCTCAGGCGCATTTTCATCAGATGATACAAAAAACTAACTCGGAGTAAATTTTAGCCATGTCTTAGTCTTGACCTGAGAAGATTGATGAATTAAAACTCAAATCCGTTTTTTCCCTGGATTTTCTCATGAACAAACAGCATCCCCCCTCCAAAAAAACGAGAGAAGAAAAAAAAAATCACTGTTCCACGGAATCATCAATCCATCTCCACTATACTAATTTCATGATCTCTAGCATTTTCCTATATAACAGAATTTGACAATTTACATCCAACCCACCAAAAGAAGACTCAGAAAGAAAAAAAAAATCAAATAATCAACATAAAACCTTCTTTTGAAAGGTGAAATGCGCAGAGAGAAACCCAGATAAATATAGGAAAAATAAAACTAAAAATTGAAACTTACGCTTAATTATACAATGTGGGATGAATTACACAAATGAAATGTAATACAACCTTGAAGAATCCTCCTCCACAAACATCAAAAGTGGAGGAGAAATAAGTGAGAGGAAGAGAAAAGAACAGGTGAGCTGAAGAAGAAGAAGAATATAACAAGGACGTTTGCTTTTGTTAAAGCAGAGCAACGAAAAAGCGGCATAAGGATTTCTGTTATCTCTCCGTTTCTTCCTAAATACGTTGAAAAGAAAATGTTTTGAGCAGGCGGTGAAATGAATAGTGTGTGTGTGTGTGTGGGTCCTTTTTGAACGGCTACTTTGTAAATTATTACTGCATTAGAGATCATTGTCCGGCTGACGACTGTAGTAGACTGAAGATTCCATTGCCCATCAGGATAGAAATTCTGATTGCAGGTTGGGTCTCGGATTATAATTCTAATCTTTGTTATTTGGTGTTCAGATTTAATTAACACTTTGCTAACAAAGTCATATATTCAGAATTTAGACTAAACCCATACAATTAGTTCGGAGAAAAGGAATAATATAAAGATGAGATTTGTAGTTCTTATTTTCTTTTGCTCGAAACAGCAAGGGAGGAAAATTCTAAAAACGAATTAGAGGCTACTTTTGATTAGAAAATACTACTATAAAAATTGAATGACTTTGTATTTATTACTATTTGATTTGAAATCTTTCTATAATTTGATCCCGCCTGATATAATAATCTAAAAATCTGAAATACATAAGTAGAAATTCAAAAAATATATATATACACAATAATGTTAAAATTTGCCACAAATTTTTATGTTGTTAAATTTGAACACATGAATAAATTTATGAATGCAGAAGAAAGAGATGAAAAACATAGTAAATTTATTTTACAGATTTGTTTTCCTTTGGTGTTTTTTTTTCTGTTGGGTTTGACATTATTGCCCATTGTTTTAATTCTTTTTAAAAACATCTTTACATGTTGCATGCCATGTTCTTATCCATCACAACAAACCAATTATTGGGTTTCATAACAAAGTAGTCACTGAGATAAATGTAATAGAATGAATCATTAAGAGAATACGTTAAAATTCTAAATTTGTTAATTTTTTCAATACACAAGGTAGTTGTTGAGAGGCTTTAGTTTGTATTCTAGGTTATATTTACATCCGATAATAAAACTTACCTCTTATTATCGCACGGGCCAATATTAACTTATATTAATCAAATATTATATTCAATATTTAGAATTTGTCTCGATTTAAT
>JAODPA010135991.1:0-16357 GCA_025585075.1 Nepenthes mirabilis
TAAGATAAAATTTTTAAAATTTGTCGTATATTTCATATAAAAAATATAGATACAAAAAAACCGGGCATGAACTTAAGTCTTGTTGATTAGGCCAATAGAGCGGCCCAATGTTGATTGGGTCGCCTGCGGCTGTCTCTTTAAAAACGGAAGAAGTAGACTTCTCAGACAGAAAGTCTTGTCGCGTTCGTGCCCAATTTCCTCAGGCGATATCTGCGGACGTCGATGGCGAGGAGAACGAGATCAGAATTTTGTACCTAAAACTCAGGTCAATCGGTGTTCTTCGGACCAAGATCATCGACGGCGAGGGAGGTCGGCTCGACCGAAATAAGGTTCAAAGTGAAAGCGAAAGTCTCCCTGTTATTTACCCATGAAACAAGAATCTGCCCGCTAAAAATAATATCTATCTGAAACGGTGTTTTATCTGCCGCTGATTTGGTTTTGGTGGTGGAGACTGACGCTCGTGTAAGCAACCTGCTGGCTGCAGGAGGTACCAGAGTCCTGCTAGAGGATGTCAGGGTGGCCGCGTCGGCGTGGTCTTTGAATTCAGATGGTTAGATCGGTTTTCATTTGCGTGGATTAAGGGTTCCGATGATATGGTTTCTATCGAGGAGGATGTGGGCTGAGGGTTCAATTGGAGCTTGTGGAGTTGGGGATGATGGATGAGGGATGGCGATTGCAGGAGGAGGTTGTTGGTGGCGGTTGAGCAGCAGTGGAAGCAGCGGCGCACTTTGGTTTTAGTGATAACAGACGGAGGGTAACCAAGCATACAGGTATATTTCCCTGCAAGCTTTAGTTAGTGCAAGTCCACTGCTGAAAACTAAGATGACCAATGGATTTGTAAGAACTTGTCAAAATTAGAAGCTAGTTAGCAGCTTCTAATTCTAACCATTCTCAGGCTATGAAACTTAACATATTATAAAATACGTGATCTTGTATTTTCATATTATAGTATATTTTGTATTTCCATATTATAGTGTATTGTGTATTTTATATTTAGGGTCGTTTTCATTTATTTTAGGCAAGCTTTGTATTTGTTTTAGGCAAGATTTGTAAATAAAAATCTTCACCCTCGAGCAGTGTGCGTCGTGCGGTGATTGAGAGCTCTCCACTGAGTATTAATGAAACGGCAACTTTGCTGCCATCTTCCTTCTTCGATTTTGCTTCTCGTCGTTGCCTTCTTTTAGCTTCGGCTTCTTCAAATCTTCCTACGTTTTCTTACATGGTATCAGAGAGATGGAATCACACCCTTCTCCTTCCAACAATATGTCCAACGTCGACCTCCCTACGACCGCTTGCAACCCTAATCTCTTGCGGTTTCAAAATTTTTCAGATCCCACAAATCCGTTTCGCTTGGAGCCCGGTGATAGCCCTGATGTTACTCTGTCGCCGATTTACTCACCACCGACAACTACTCTATTTGGTCCAGAACCACGCGTTGAGCTTTGAGGGCTAAAAATAAACTTCACTTCATCGATGGCACTGTTCCGAAACCCATTGATTCCAACGATCCCCTTTTTGAAGCCTGGGGACGATGCAATGATATGGTTGTATCTTGGATACAAAACTCCATCGGCCCATCCATTAAAGCTAGCATTGTTTTTGTTGATGACGCCTTCGAAATTTGGAAGGAGTTGCGGGATCGTTTTACCCAGCAAAATGGGCCTCGTATTTTCCAACTCAAAAAATCGTTGGCTAGTCTCTTACAAGAGCAAGATCCGGTAAGTATGTACTACAGTAAATTGAAAACAATCTGGGATGAGCTTCTCATATATGTCCCATCCCAGATTGTGCATGCGGCAAATTAGGGTGCTCGTCGAGCGCTATCAGAGGGATTGTGTTATTTAGTTTTTAATGAGTTTAAATGATTCTTATACTAACATTCGGGACCAGATTATGTTGATGGATTCTCTTCCTTCCATCAACAGAGTCTTCTCCGTTATACAGCAACAAGAAAAACATCATCAGATGTTATCCTCTGTTCACACCGAACCAATGGCTTTACGGGTTGTCACTAACCCTAAGAAATTTGTGAAACATACCTCTATGCAAAAGAAAGACAGGCCCTTTTATGTTCACTGTCGTGTCTCAGGACATACCATTGAACAATGCTTTAAGGCTGGGAATGCCGAAATGCCTATTTGTACTCATTGTAATAAAACGGGTCATACCATTGATAAGTGTTATCAATTTCATGGTTTCTCTTTCAATCCGAAACTTCATGGTAAGTCTGGAACGAATACTTTTTCGGTCAATCATTCCAATTTTAACACCATTGCTGATCACGAGGGCAAAGATGATGACAAAGTAGCCTTGACAAAAACTCAGTTCAGGCAACTCATGAATTTATTGCAGTCTAAAGATCCTGCTGTCTCTGCCCAAACAGCTAAAGAAATTGCTACCCCTTTTGATCCCATTGGTGATCAGTCCAAAACGGGTAACATGATCGGTATTAATCTTTACTCTGTCCCTTCTGCTTGCAATAAAAACTGCATTTGGATTTTGGACACCGGGGCCACAGATCACATGATCTGCGACCCCTCTCTGTATTTTCATAAACGGCTTGCAATTGCTAACTCTGTGAAACTGCCCAATGGGAGTACAGTGCCTGTGTCTCACGTTGGTGATGTTAAATTATCTACCAGGATTACACTTACAAATGTATTATGTGTTCCCTCCTTCAGATTTAATTTGCTTTCTGTGAAAGCTTTTACTGCTTCTGTTCGTTGCTGTACGCTATTTTTCTCTAACCTGTGCTTGATTCAGGACCTTGTCTCTTGGACCACGATTGGGATGGTTGAAGAGAAAAATGGTTTATACTACCTGCTGAATAATGATGTGCATCCAAATACCTTGGCTGGCCTTCTCTCCAAATTTCCGAAGCAGATTGCAAAGCCCTCTGCTAATTTTGTTTCATTACCAATTAACTTGTGGTATTACAGATTAGGACACGTGTCCCATTCTAGAATTCAATTAATACATGATCCCGTTGTAAAAGAAGTATTACATTCCTTTAATGAGACTCCATGTTCCACTTGTCACATGGCTAAGCAACGTCGTCTTCCCTTCACTCCCAGCATCCATAAGTCATACACATTATTTGCCATGGTGCATTGTGACTTATGGGGACCCTTTTCAGAAGAATCTTATGATGGATATAAGTATTTCTTGACAATCATTGATGACCTTTCAAGAAGTACTTGGATTTATCTTCTGAGACAAAAATCTGACACAAAAAATATGCTTAGAGGCTTTTTACAATCTTATCGCAACACAATTTAATGTCAACATTAAAATTATTCGCACTGACAACGGGTCCGAATTCAGCCTGGGAGATTTCTACAGTGGAAAAGGTGTTATCTACCAACGCAGTTGCGTGGAAACACCACAGCAAAATGGTGTTGTTGAGCGCAAACACCAACATATATTAAATGTAGTTAGAGCCATTAGATTTCAATCAGGCCTTCCACTGAAGTATTGGAGTGATTGCATTCTGACTGCTGCTTATATTATAAATAAAATCCCCACTCCCGTGTTAGAAAATAAGACCCCATATGAAATTCTATTTGGAGTCAAACCAAGTTATAATCACTTACGTATTTTTGGCTGCTTGTGTTTTGCTTCCACACTTTCTCGGGAGCGAAAAAAATTCGACTCCCGAAGTAAGACTTGTGTATTTTTGGGCTACCCCTTTGGTGTTAAAGGTTACAAGCTACTTGACTTATATAGCCACAACACATTTTACTCTAGGGATGTCACCTTTCATGAAAATATTTTTCCTTTTCAAAGTAATGTTGGAACTGCCCCTAAAGTAGACTCTGATAAACAACCCCCTATCATCCTTGAATATGTTGTGAATTTAGGTACTATAGATGACAATCAACCAACTGTTGAACCTCCCAATAGTGAAGAATAGCCTGCCTTAACCCCTGACCAGGGATCATTGGAAACCACTCTAGGAGTTTTAGATTGCCATCCGTAACCCAATGTTCCCACTGATTCCGTCACACACTTACCATCTCCTGTGCAAGATAAAACTCCTCTTCGCAGAACCACTAGAGTTAGAAAAGCTCCTCAATATCTCAAAGATTTTCACTGTAATTACGCATACCAAACTACATCCACCCAAGCACCAGCGCAAAGCATCCCTGGCACGCCTTATCCCCTTGAAAATTATATATCCTATCACAAATTGTCTCCAGCCTACAGTTATTTTTCATCCTCCGTCTCATCACAAATTGAACCGCAAACCTACGCTCAAGCTATATCTGATCCTAATTGGCGCAACACTATAAAAGCAGAATTAAATGCTCTGGAATCCAATAACACATGGATTGTCACTAATCTCCCCTTAGGAAAGAAAGCTATCGGATGTCGATACGTTTTCAAATTAAAATTTAATAGTGATGGGAGTATTGAAAGATACAAATGTCGGTTAGTAGCAAAAGGATACATACAATAGGAAGGAGTGGACTATCATGAAACCTTTTTTCCAGTTGCCAAACTTAGCACTGTATGATGCCTCTTAGCTATAGCCGCCATAAAAGGATGGCACTTATACCACTTTGATGTCAACAACGCCTTTCTAAATGGAACCTTGAACGAAGAAATATATATGAAACCACCTCCTGGTTACATTACGGAAGTTCCTAACCAAGTATGTAAACTGTCAAAAAGTATCTATGGTCTTAAACAAGCCTCTCGACAATGGTATTCAAAACTTTCCAGTTCTCTAATCACGTTTGGTTTCGTTCAATCCAAGGCAGATTACAGTTTATTCACTAAACAAGATAATCAATCCTTTACAACCCTCCTTGTATATGTTGATGACATCATTGTTGTTGGTAATTGTTTACATTCGATAACCTCTATTAAATCCTTTCTAAATCGGATTTTTAAAATAAAGGACTTGAGTGTTTTACGGTACTTCCTTGACATTGAAGTTGCCCGGTCACCAAAGGGCATCCACATTTGTCAACGAAAGTACACTCTTGACATTTTGGCCGACTCTGGCACAATTGATGCCAAACCTCAGAAACTACCTATGGACCAAAATTTGAAATTGCGTAAGGAAACAGGAGTTGCTCTTAAAGACCCTAGTGTGTATAGAAGACACATTGGTCGCCTTTTGTACCTCACTGTCACACGGCCAGATATTGCCTATGCGATACAAATTTTAAGTCAATTCATAAATCAACCCACCATGAGTCATTTAAATACTGCACACCAAGTATTGCGATATTTAAAACTAAATCCTGACCAAAGAACATTTAACTCCGAGCCTTTTGTGATGCAGATTGGGCTTCCTGTCCAGATACACGTCGATCCATCACTGGTTATTGTGTCTTTCTTGGGAACTCCCTTATTTCTTGAAAATGCAAGAAACAATCTGTTGTCTCTCGCTCATCCGCTGAAGCCGAATATCGATCCATGGCTACAACTTGTTGTGAACTGTCTTGGCTCCGTTATATTTTGACTGATTTGCAGGTTTTGCATCCCCACACAGCACTCTTATATTGTGACAATCAAGCAGCTCTTCACATCGCCGCCAATCTAGTTTTTCATGAACGCACCAAACACATCGAGTTGGACTGTCATCTCATTCGTGACAAAATTCAAGAAGGAAGCATTCGCACCCATCATGTCACTACTCACAATCAGCTCGCGGATATCTTCACCAAGCCTTTACCCTCACATCGGTTGAACTTCCATTTATCCAAGATGGGCATCATTAACATATACGCTCCATCTTGTGGGGGCGTATTAGAAAATACGTGATATTGTATTTTCATATTATAGTATATTTTGTATATATTGTATTTTCATATTATAGAATATTGTGTATTTTATGTTTAGGGTCGTTTTCATTTATTTTAGGCAAGCTTTGTATTTGTTTTAGACAAGATTTGTAAATAAAAATCTTCACCCTCGAGCAGTGTGCGTCGTGAGGTGATTGAAAGCTCTCCACTGAGTATTAATGAAACGGCAACTTTGCTGCCATCTTCCTTCTTCGATTTTGCTTCTCGTCGTCGCCTTCTTTTAGCTTCGGCTTCTTCAAATCTTCCTACGTTTTCTTACATAACAATTGCTGAAGAAAGATTGGAAAACAAATAAAAATCTGAATGTAGGTAATTGTGGAAACTTAATTTTACCGGAGTAATCAATAGCCAAACAATACTGTAGTGCCTCTCTGCCTGGTTGGAAGACCCTGATTGTCTGTGCAGCAATTTTGCTTCAGGTTATGTTCATATTGCCACGTCAATGTCAGCATACTGAACCAACATTTGTAGGTTCCTACAAGTTCTATGAATTCCGTGCATAATCTTTTGGAGTTTTTGGGAGGAGTCCACCCGATCAATATCATCGCTTTGCTGCGATCTTGATATGGTAAATCATGGTATTCAGAGTCAGAGTGACTTGGATAGTTTGTAATCATTATATCCTCTTAAAGATCTGAATATCACCCATCTGAGTTTTGCCACTTATTGACTTTCAATATTTGTTTTGAAACGGAAATTTCATATTAGCTTTTCTAGAAGTTTTTAACAATGCACTTAGGGCCTGAGCTTTAATTCATGTCCATGAGATGTGTTGGTATTATATAATGATACTAAATTGTGCTTTTCTTCAAGTTGAACATTATAATGTGGATCCATTATAGACTTTATGGTAGCTGCTAGTAAAAGGATCGTTGAGGTTCATATAACTAAAAGTCCCATTGTTAAGGGATGGTGTTCGGTCATGAAAGTTGATTGTGGGTGTTGATGAAAAATTACCATTGGTTGCTCATCAGTAAAGAATGTGATGCTAGTGTCTCTGTTTGAGGAAATTCATATAAGAAGCGCAGTAGAAAGCAACCTGGAGGGACAAATGTTTGAGGAAATTTTCTTTGAACTTCCTCATATTGTATAATCATATAGATATTCCTTTTACCCTTTCTAATAATTGTAATATATCATTGTTATAATTAAGAGAACATGAATTTGGTCTTTTTCTTAGTCACAAAAATAATTTTCCCTATAAGAACCCTTTTTTTTTGGTTAATCCTACAAGAACCTTTATGATAGATATAAATATTTAAGAGTGACACAAAATTGGTTCTACTTCTTTCACTCCCTTATGTTTTGTTTTGCTTTTTAATTTTCATTACATATAGCATTGCAAGATATTTGAAGGTACAGATCCTAATAGGAAGATGCCATTATTGATTTCTGCTTAAATGGCAGGTTGCAAGTGAAAAGTTAATTTCTGCTTAAATTATTGATGGTTAACTCCCCTCTTGCCTGAAAACCATTTTTTATTTTTTTTTGTCATTTTTTGACATTTGAATTACATTTCAGAAAAAACTGCAGTTATAAGGGCAAAACTTAGAACTTTCAGGTGTCCATTCAAACTCTCTAACTTGTATGCCTTGTAACTTTGCTTTCTGATAGTCAAGAGATGTGTTTACTGTTTTTTTAATTGCCAAAATTTTGCTTCCTTAATGTTTTGGTTCCTTTTGTCTTATCTTTGGTATTTTATATGTTCACTCTAAAAGGATAAAATTCTAATAGTTTATGTTTGATGAAATTTTACCAATTTGGTTTAATATGTTAGGTTATGCTGGTTATAAGCCATCCAAGTTCCTAGGGACACAAATTATTAGAATCTCTTACAACTGGATCATCATTTACAAGGGAACCAGTTGTATCCCCTGTTTGAACCCCCCCTTTCTTGAGTGGGTTTGGTCTAGTTTATAATCAATTGATGAAAAGCACTTTCCACGATGACTTTTCCATATTCTGTTGTATCCTTTACGATCCTATTTACTTGCTGTTTGTGTCGATTTTTCATGTATTCACATATTGTTGGGTTGTCCATTTTCAGTGAATGCTGCCACATCTCAAACACATTTTTCATTGGCATTGGGTATTCTGCTTTAAATTTGTGTAGGTTGGAATTCATTCTTTTTCTCTCATCAGATTCAAAGCTGTTCTTAGTTGTTGCTGACATAGTAGTGACTACACTCAAATCATCACTATTTGGGGTGTGTGAAGCTGATGAACTCATTATGCTAATGAGTGGCAGTTAGTTTGAAAAGGACCAGTAGGAGAATTCTATCAGTGTTATAGTTATTGAATTGGTCTCCATCAGAATATTATTTGGGGCTGTTTAATCGAGCAAAACGAGTGGCTTATATCTGGTTAGCAGTGCTTCCAGCGTATCTTTGATTATGAGGAATGAAGTTATTTTACAGGTTACATGTCAAAAAATATTATTCAATTTTCCATTTTTGCTTTGGAAGTTGGTGGATCTATTCAACCCATCACAATCTGTCCAAATTAAATCTAATTATTCTTAATTATTCTAAATTATTCTAGTCATTCTTGTCTTAATCCAAATTTCATCCTACTTAAACCTAACATAATTAAATAAACTCAAAAACCCACCTTATGGCCGCATCTTTGTTTCTTGTGCCCACTCCAGGCACAGCTGTCTCCTCTCCCTTTTTCGTTCCTATCACTCCAACCTCCATGCAATTGTTCATCTTGCTGTTGGGATTGTGGTGACAAGATCTGCTTCCCTTTGCTATCATAGAGGCGAGGTTGGATTGCCTCTATGATTGCAAAAGTAGGCGATCGCATAGGCACGATGATGTATAAGGCTGAAAAATGGAAATCTTCATCATTAAGAATCAATCAAATTGGTGTATTTATTTATTTTAATTTGAATGGATTTAATTTATTTGTATTTTAGCCATGGTTTATTGGTATATTTTGATATTATTC
Organism: Nepenthes mirabilis; assembly: GCA_025585075.1. NCBI lineage: Eukaryota > Viridiplantae > Streptophyta > Magnoliopsida > Caryophyllales > Nepenthaceae > Nepenthes > Nepenthes mirabilis. The sequence continues at coordinate 8,766 of JAODPA010135991.1, forward strand.
TATTGTTATTTAGGATTTTGAGGTAGCAACATCTTTTACATATTTAAGCATGTCTTTTACTTAGCTAGAAATTTTTGTAATTATCTTCTAGAATTTTTGTTTGAGATAATCTAGGAATTGAGGCTAGATTTTTATTTAAAATCTGCTGTAATGTGACATGAAATGACTATGAAATCATCTTCATGACTAGAATTAGGATAGATTGAGAAAGGAAAATCTGAATTTAGATATGAGAAGAGAGGAGTTTATATGAGAACAAGACTACATAAAGATGAGAACTAGACAAAAGAGGAAATGGAGTGCCAAGGCAACTCCTTTATTCTTATCATTTTTTCACACATTCCCATCTCCATGCAACCATACAGTATTTATAGGCTATTTACTTGTAAACACTATACAGCAAACTACCATCAACCTTATACATTCTTTGATACATTGGCTATACCTCTAACTTATTGCTGGTTCTGCTCATCCTTTGGCCGAGATGTCTAATATATGTTATTCCATGTTATTTTCTAGTAAATGGAATTTTGATTTGTTCCTGTTGTGTTCCTTATATGTTAGGATTTGTTCCTACATTGAACTGCAAAATCAAGTGTTGGGATAGATAGGGAGAAACGGAGGGGGAAGGGATGGGGAGGGAGGGAGGGAGGGAGTGGGGTGGTTGTATGTGGGGAGTGGAGGATAGAGGAAGTGATCAGCAGATAGGGTTTGGGTTTGTGATCAGTGTGGTGTAGCGGTGTTGAGATGAAATCAGGGTTTTTTTTTTATTTTCTATTCTTTCAATTATTATTTTGAAGTTTTATAATTTTTAGTTGGTGTTCTCAGCGTATGTAGCCCTGCTTATGTGAGCCTTAATCTAGAACCTCAATTAATGTTTGAAACGACACTTGTTTTGGCAAGGTGTATAGATTTGCTAACTTTCATAAGCACATTTGTTAGATATCTTTTGATATATAACTCATTATTTTGTTGACTAATCAACTAATAAATATATTAAAACATTTTAGTCCAAATTAAGATTATTTTATTATGACTTGGAGGTCACTTATTCAAAACACAGAAACATCCTTTTTGCAATGTAGCGATAAAGCTGCTTCATGTGACCCTCCCCATAATCACCCTTGATGTAGGAATCTCGTGCACTGACTACTATTTTATTTCAGTCTAATTGAGTATTTATAACTTAACACTCTGTTGCTGATGGTGTGTTATATAATTGTCTAATTCCAGGTTTAATCTTTGCAGCCAACATAAATATTGTTGTCTGTTCATTCTACCTAGTTTTGGCATCTTTTTTTTGTTCCATGGCAGCAAATGGTCTTCCATCACTGGGTCGAGTGAAGATCACTGGTCTTATAGCATCTGAAGGCCTTCCTTCTGAGGCTTACAAATTAGCAGTATCAACTTTGTGTCAGTCACTGGCTCAATATTCTGCTGCCATCATTCAATTTCCAGCTGGTGATGGAGCTCTCTTGCGATCTGGTCTTGAATCCGCCCGCCTCTACTTCCATCAGCGGCCATCATATCCAGCTATGGATATGATTCATACCAGTGAAGCACAGGAATGGTGCAAAACCTCTGGTTACTATGCAGATCCTCAACTGTGGCAAGAAACATATGATTTTAGACCAGGGATGACACCAACAGAACTTGTGAATGAAATAGAATTTCCTCCAGCTGGTTTGGCGGACATCTTTGCACTTCTTGGAAAAGCAGCTAGGGATGTACTGGATGCCATCAGCTTCAATTTGAACCTGCGTAGCTGCCCATTTACTGAAATTCTTGATAATGTACCCTTGAGAAATCAAGAAATATCATCGTCAGTCCTGTCTGTTAGTTGTCATGCTAGGCCCTCATTTAATGGGACACAACATCACAGTTTGACAAGTCAAGATGATGGACAAATGGCCATGTTTTCTGAGCATGTTCATGCAACTGATAAAAGTCTAATATCTATCGTAAAGTCTGATATGGCAGGTTTGCATATAAGAGACTTTCAGGGCCACTGGGTACTAGTGGATGGGGATATTGGTCCTCACGAAGCTGTAATTTATCCAGGATTGGCGCTTTACCAGGCTACTGCAGGTTACATTAGCCCTGCAGTTCAACGAATTGAGATTAGCAATCATCAAGGAAACATATGTGGGAGGTGTTCCCTGGCTTTCAAACTCATGCCAAAATCTATGACCAGTCTCAACTGTTCAGAGATGAGAGCTGCTGGTCATGGAGTCGAAGCTCAGTTCCAGCTCCCAGTGCCAGTAGATGACTTCATGCAGAGGTCCCATTCCACTGATCAACTCATCAACCGTCAGAGTGTACCAAGTTTTAGCTTCCCAACGGCCCAAGATGGTACTGTACCATTAAATTTTGTTCTGCTAAAATTTGTCTCAAGATGGTACTGTAGTAACTGTATTATTACCGGGCACTGACTCTGAAGTGTAGACTTTATGTGAATATATTGCTTTCATGTGTGCATTTGCATCTTGATTTTTTTCATCTTGTTTTGCTTAGTGTAGAAATGATATATGAGTTTTTTTACCAACTTACTTCTAGAGTTTTCATTTTTGCTGGTACTTGGTGTCTTTTATCATCTGGGGTTAGAGCATGAGGAGTTTGAATGTTCCTTTTGAGCCTAGCAAAGTAAACTTCATTTTCATTTCTATATCTGTGGGGGTTTGTGGTCGATTTATCTGCACGCATGCCGTTGACATAGTTATGGCTTTAAAATGGAGGTTAAGCAAGTGACGATAGGTCATCCTAGATCTGCTAGGAGTTATAAGTGTGAATTCCATGTTTTTCCTAAGTGATTGAATTTGGACCAAGTTATTTTGGGTTAAGAGAAAAAACAGCTTCCTTCTATTTGATATACAAATTTGTTCTCTACTTTAAAGTTTGGTATATTTATTTTCTTTTGTACATTGAACTGTCATTTTTAGATTCTTCTGTAATTTGCTGGTATGTCGAGTAGCCAATGAAGGCACCTTGAGAAATCCTTTGCCGACAACTTGACCAACCATCAGGGCCCCATATGCTTGTACATGATTTGCATTTCACGTCCATTAAAATATGAATTGAATATTTTCTTTATTTTTTTCCAGAACTTTTCAGTTAATTTTTTTCTAAATGTCTTTCCCTGTGGTGAAGTTTGTATCTTCACATTTATCTCTTATATGGGTCTCTGGATAGGAATTGCTTTAGAAAATGCTATAATCTTCTTCTCTATGTCGTGAGTGGTGTGTGGCATCCATGGTGACAATTTGTTATGCTGACAATTTTGTGATTTGAGAGCCAAAACTATGCATGTGGATAAAAATCATCTGGCAGAAACTGTATTACAATGTTGTGTCTTGGTTAGTGTTCTCTCAGTTGATCATATAAGAAGGCCATGCTTATATTTATAATACACTGACCTAATTGTCATACAAAAGTTGCTGCGTTTCTGTCATGAAAAGAATAAAGTAGAATATATTAATTGTCTGCATTCTGGGGCATTCACGACATTATTGTCAAGTTGTGTAGTGATACTGTTTTTAAGAATCCCTAGCCCAATTTTGTGGGCTTGGGCCAAACTTTAGATGCATGACCGTGCCTGCTAAAACCATACACTTGGTATGCCCAGCTATGCAAGAGTAGAATCGAACTGACCATGGACCCCAACATAATGCCTCAACTTGCCTTTACCTATTGCACTTAATCTATGTGGGTTATGCAGTCATCCAGGTGGCCTTCAATTGGTTGGATAACATTATTGTGGCTTCAAAATTTCTGCTCTGAGGCTTGATATTTCTTAGTAAGAGGTTTTTAACAGCAGGTTCTTGGATCGATGAAATGCTGGTACAGGATCCTTGAAATCCATGATGAGAAGAAGGAAAAATAACTCAAAATGCAAACCACTACCACCTTCCAAGAGGTTACGACTTGAGGCGCAGAGAGTTCTGAAAGAGAGAGTTCAGGACATTGCTGATAAGAAGGGTTTTAAACTGAGATTCTGCAACCTGAAGGAGTGCGAGAATCACATCCATTCACTTGACAGCCCATGTGCCAATATAAGAATGGAGATTGGATGGCCACCAGGGGTTCCATTTGTTCATCCTCATGATCTTCCTAACAAGGCGAAGATTGGTTTTCTGGAAGCATATGAACCTGGTTGGAGTATTACACACGACATGGAATTGAGTCTCATAGAACCCGGACAGTCCAGACAACATTGAGCTCATTGTAACTATATATACCCTTCCTCATCTTGCATCAGCAATCAGCAATCAGCATGCATTATTGCGTACTTCAACATGACTCTAATGTCTCTCTATCTTGCATACTTGCTGTATGTAAGAGAAATTGCTTTCTTTCTTCTTCTTTTTTTCTGTAAATCTAGCTTAGAAAAAACAGGATGCTCCTTTAAATTCATCTTAGAGATCGCCTACAATAGGAATTGGAAGTTTATATTTGATGGTATGGAATTTGTTGTATGTAATCAATTCAAGATCTCCTTGAGTTTTCCTTCTTTTTCTTTAAAAAAAAAAAAAAAAACAGGGGCTGGTGATCCAGGACCACAAAATACCACTTCATTCTTGGAGTCACATCTCACTTGATTTTGTTGTGCTTTTACTGAAGTGAAAAAGAAAAGAAAATACGATAATGTAAGAAAGATTAAATACGCACCTTCTATGGCCTTATCTCATCCTTTCTCAGCTTCAAATGTGGCAAAGCGTCTGTTTCTCCTAATGGGCTGAATGCTTTTTTCTCTGCATCTTCTCCAATGGGCTGCTTTATTGAAAGCCTGGAATTGAATGACTAGCATTTTTCTTCACTCTGCTGAGTCATAAGTTGTCACACAACTATGGTATGAAAAAAGTAAATATGAAACTGTTTATTTATATGGTTTCTCTTGACTGCCACACTTCAATTAGTATAGAAGTAAAACATAACTGGAGGGAATGTGATTAAAATTTATGTTCTTAGTGGATTTGCATGTAAATTGTGATTTGCTTATTGAAACCATACAAGATTAGTAAACTTGGAAGTAATTTGCTAGTCAATGAACAGAAAATCATGCTTGGTTTGCTCTATGATGACAAGCTTTTAGGTAATATCAGCGATGCTCTTGTTCTTCAACCTTGTGACTGCTTTGAAAAGCACTTTCTCTAAGTAAAAAAAAAAATGTTGAAAAATGCATTCAGCTTCATCTCATGATTTGTACTGTTATTTATCCCCACTGTAGATTTCACCCACTGAAAAAAAATTAGTATCCCTTCTCCTGTTTGCATTCTTGTCTGCATTTACACCAGAAGAGCTGTAGGTCCCTGCATTCAATTGGTACCATGATTTGCTGAAACATTTCATTTGTTCTCATGAGATTTATACCATACTTCAGTGGATGTAGCCATTACAAATTGAAATCAGTACAAACAAGCATGAAATATGAATCTCTCTCTCTAGTATTTCTTTTTTCAGGTCACTTACAAAATTCTTGGTTTTGTTGCATTTTAAGGAATTTCCTGTCTTAATTTTTATCGTGGGATACTCTTGCTCAGTTTGCAACTTCTGTTGGATTTGGATCTTTTTAATGGTTTGCCGACAGAGCTGGCATCATTGCTCTATCTCTTCTCTTTGATATTGATGATATCACACTGTTGGCCGAACCAGTGGCCATATATACGCTTTGTAAACACTGTCTTGTTTATCTCTGCAGGTTGGATATGCCGTCACTGTGAAAGGATACTCAAATGGTGGGTTAAATCTAGATCCAACAGAGAGAACTCGACCACAACACTTTGGATTGACATTAAGCTTTAGACTAGTATATCGGCTTAAATTCTCAAAAGATTGCAAAGAGCTTGCGATGCTGGGAGGTATGTAAATGAAGGGAATGGATTTATTTTTGTTCTACCTGTACAGTATGACATTTCTTTGTCTTTCCCTCCTCCCCTTTCTTGCGTTATTCTACTCTTCCCGTGCTTGCTCTATGAGTTATCTTGACACCCCCCCCCCCCTAAATTTTGTTTGAGGAAAGGCAGAAGGGAAGAACTACAAGATTCTGATTGCTGATTTTTAGAATGCTCTGTGTAGGTAATTTGTTTGTCAATAATTACCTTGAGTATTGTTATGCTTTAATGATAATCAACACTGCTGAAGCCCATACTTTCCTGTTTCTAATTTTGTTCTGTTTGAACCTAAATATTAAGATAAAAAAGGGAAAAAACATAGAAAACTTATTTTCTATCATTTGTTGGGATGTTAAAAGATTATACCGCCTCTCACTTTGAAAACTGGGAGTGGATGAGGTTAGTTGAATGGCTAGCTGACTTAAGATGGTGAGTTCACAAATCAATTCATCGACGATCTGAAAAGAATTTACAGTTGGACACTGACAACGGGATGTAAGCATGAAGGATGAGGGTGGGGATGCATCTATCTACCATGCTTTGTCTACTCCAAAGCCCAACTGTATTAGCTTTGATTCAAGAGTGGGGACAACTGATGAGGTCTTTTTGGGGGAGGGGGTGGACTTCCTCTCCCATGCATCATCCCCCTATGGATTTCAGGAGTTTAATCAGAAATGAGCCAGGAACTGAAGGCCAGTGAGAACTGGACTTACTTCAGATTGGCAAGGCAATCTGAGACCAAAGCTGCAGTTTGTTGCTTGTTATTGCAGGTCCTAAATGCGTTGCTTGCTCGTCCTGCTCGGACAACTAGTTTTATGCATGGAACTGGACACTCAGACTTTGCTTTGAATTCATGTTGTAATTGAGTATGAAAATCTTCTTCCTTTTGGAATCCTGTTCCTAGCGCACAGATTGCAAAGCATGGCCAAAGGGAGTTGAGATTTCTGCCCGGTGAGCCCAGTGGGTGGCTTAGTTCAGACAATTAGAATAGGTTTGTAATTCTGCCAGCGTGCGGATTCAGACTTGACGAGGGATGTAGGAATTGCTGTTTTCCCTGTTGTGGCATGCCTTGAGAATGACAAGGTTATGGGTGAAAGCTCCTCCTTTACCTTGGCCGGCACTACTTATAGAGTATAGACTACTGTGAGTATAGACTATGTGTCCTGCTCGTTCGTGATTGATTCTGGACTAGGAAGGTGCTTGACTCTTATAGCCATCACACTGTTACATTGGGGATGGTCCCTATTTCTTCTTTGAGCCGCATACAGTTAATTAATTTGGCGAGCTCCTCTGTTAGATTCCTGGTAGTTTGATTAAATCTAATCCACCACACAACGTCACCTGGATGATCTTTCAATAGATAGTAAGGGCAGCTCTTCAATGGTAGAATTCACATCTCACTACCACGGTGATCTGTAGGATGCAAACACATTATAACTTGAAATATTAATACTTACAAGGCGGATGGTCTCTGTGGCCAACATCCTTCTTCTCCTAGGTCTTGAGATCTTACAGGTCTTTCTTGAGATATCATTAAGGCTTCAATCTCCGTGTGCAGAATTCTGTAATCTTCTATATATATTGTGTGCTCGGTACTGATGGTGATGGAAGTACTTAGATTGATCTCTTTTCAGGAATGTTTTATTCTAGATCTGTATTAGAATATCGCTCAAGCTTCCTCTTAAAAAATAAATAAATAAATAA
>JAODPA010136002.1:0-16357 GCA_025585075.1 Nepenthes mirabilis
ATGTACCACAATACTTAATAAAAGATTAAATAATATAAAATTTACCTCATGAAATATTCTCTAATATTCAAATCAGAAATATTTCTTTAAAATAGAAAAATAATAAGACGATGAGAACGAAAAAGAAAGAGTTGAGAATTGTAGGGTTTTGTTTCAAAATATTCTTTATCGGTCTATCCTTCTAAAAATATACAATTGTGCATTATTTAAGGGATCATATTTATTAAAAATTGAATGATTTAACTGTTACATAAACTCTGAGTTCAATACTTATCTGTTGGGCTCATTAACTGTTTACTTAACCTACCTGTTTATCTCAATATATATGTATTTGTTCATTAAAATTAACCATTCGTATCTATTAATTGATGAGCCAAAAATGTTGCAAAGGTATTGTGATGTCCCACATCGGATGGGAAGGAAAACGAAATGTGCCTTATAAGGGCGTGGATACATCTCCATTGTGGACGCGTCCTGGGAGCCTGTGGAGGGTTTGCCATGAGAAAACCTTGAGGCATGTGTATGGCTAAAGACGCTGTGAAATTCTCCCAGGCCAAAGAGGACAATATCTCATCACGCTGTGCCGCCGCTGCACCACTCTGGAGGACACGTTTTGGGGACAGTGGAGGTTGTCTGCCAGGAATAAAATCGTGCGCCTATGTGGCAAAGCGGACAATATTTATAAACGGATGCCCGGAAACGTTACAGGTATTAATTAACCCAAAAGGCATCCCATACCTTATTCAAAAAGCTATCCTCGCCACGTCCTCCTTCTTAATCTTCATTGGCGATAACTCAAACGAAATTATATCTTTGAAAATACTTATACCTCTTATAATTAGTCAAATAAATTATCAATTCTTAGCAATAGGAACTTATTTTTGATGATTATCTTGTTCAACTCTCAATAATATATAGCTACATAGACCTATCTTTTTTAATAAACAACACTAGAGCACCTCAAATGATACATTTAGTCAAAAGAAATCCTTCTCTAACAGCTTTTATAATTGATTCTTCAATTCTTTTAGTTTTGACAGTGTCATTTTATAGGGGCTTTCAACTTTGATGTCGCTTTGGGTTTAATCTCGATCTCAAATTTAATTTCTCATTTTGACAGCAATTTTGAAAGATCTTCTGAAAAAAATATTCTTAAATTTATAAACTATAAATATCTCTTTTATCGAAAAACTATAACTCCTGCAGGCAGTTACATAAGCTAAATATGCTTAACTCTTGATCCTCATCAAATTGCAAGCAAGTAATACTGAAATTATGTATAGGGATTATTTTTATATTATTTTTTAAAAATAAAATGGTTTACAACCTAAAATAAAAAAATATACCCATTTATAAAAATAATTCATACTAACGTGATAACTAGCTAACTAATCCAATAAAATTATATTAAAATTAAATCTACCAATAACTTTAATTTATTGGCCCAAATAATATACCTCGTGTATACAATATCCGTTACTAAAGACAATCTTGTAGGTGTTGACACTAGTAACGAAAAATTTATGATTCTTAAAGATGATAATAAATAACTAATAAACTTAGAAGATACAAAAAAATACGTTGACTTATAATCTATTAATATATGAGTAAAAGTCTCAAAAATGTAAGTTTACCTTCAACCACTGTTGAAATGTATCCACATTTTGAGCCATCACTGCAAAAGCACTTCCTGAAGTGCTCAGCTTCCTCATCGTTTGTCTCAAAGGATGTAGGCAACCCTTGATCATATAGTTAGATTAGCCACAATTGAAATAAGCTCCTAAAAATTTATAACACAACCTCCCTCCATGCAACTTTTCACATTGAAGTCATGTGACCTTTGACTACAATAAGCCCAATGTATCCTAAAATTTAGCTCCTTTCTTACCCTTATTTATCAATTTCATTCTTTTATAGGATTCTCTTGATCACAAACTTTAGCCTTCTTGGCTGATTGATTTTTTCTCAAAAAAATTCTTTCTTTTGAATTCTGGCTAGAAAATGAGGGCTTGATCCAATACCTCTCCATAAATCCTCAACCTCAATGTCACAAGCTACTTTTAGATAATATCGTTCAATTCTTACAAAAACTTTATTACTCTTCTTGCATCATCAAGAATAGTGTGGGGAGTATAACATAATAGCTTTGTAAAATTGGCATCGTATTCCACTATTGTCCGATTCCCTCGTCGTAAGTGGGCAAATTCACTATCTTTCTATTCCCTTAGGCTTGCTAAGAAGTATTTTTCTATAAAAGTATCTACAAACACCTCCCAAGAGATTTGCTCGTTTTTTAGCTCCAAAATCTATTTCTTTATGGACCATCAATGATCTACCTCTCATTCAAGCCTATTGGAGACAAAGACAACCTTCTCCTCCTTCAGGTAGCTAATAATTTCAAAAACGTTTTTGATTCTACGGATCCATATTTTAATCTTGGTGGGATTCGAATCTCTCATAAACGCTAATACCTTTTCGTTGGTGAAATGATCATAAGCCGCCATAGTTACAGCTAGGCTTGCCATTGCCAACTTTGGATTTTACGACCTTTAAATCATTGATTCCATCATATTTGCCATCCTGGCCATAATGACTAAATACTTTTCCTCCTTGTTGGGGTAAGAGTTCAATCTAAATTCATCTTACCTAGCAAACATCTTTAAAAGTGTACTTTAAGTGTCTTTACAATCTAATTTATGCATGTACCTGCGTTAGATGCTAACTAAGCGTTACTCAATTTGATGTGACTCAATAAGAATATTAATTTTAACTTAAAACTCATTTGGTCTCAATATATTCAAGACGATTTTCTTTTCTTTCGATCTTTTTTAACAGGTTGATGCCTGCTAATGGAGAGCTTTTGCTTTGTAAATTTGTCCCACGACTTTGTCCTATAAGAGATTCAACATTTTCAACAAGTTGCTTATCTGGACCACCAAGGCTCCAATGTTGAGATTGGATGACGGGTGAGCATCCCCATGGCTGTCCTCCTTCAAGACGAAGAAATGAGATTGGATATCTTTTGGCGGCTGGTTTAATTATCCTTGTGCTTGCATGTTTATCATTTTTGCTTTGTCGAAGGAAAATAAAAGGTTTTTGATTAGTGTGATTTAGATCAGGTAAAAACAAATGACTTAACTACGTTCCCTAGATGACATCAATGCCACTTATCTTAAATATAAATCTTGATTGGATGACAAATGCCAACAAAGTCATGTTCTAAATCTTGTAAACCACAATACTTAATAAAAAGTCAAAAAATAAGAAACTCACTTTCTAAAATATCATTTGATGTTCAAGTTTAAACTTTTGCTTTGAAGTAGAACGATGATAAGAGGATGAAGATGAAGAGAGAGTTGAGAATTGGAGGGCTTTACGACGAGTTTTTTTTAGACTGGTAAGTGTTTAAAGGGTTAATGATACATACTCCATGGCCGCATCTTGTAAATCGATGGCGAGACGTAGAGATTGTTGAGGAGATAGGAGTTCTGGCAGAGGAACCAGAAGGAAAGCAGAGAGAACGAGAGTGAGAGAGAGGGAGGGAGAGAGAGAGAGATGGGGAGAGAGAGTGACGGAGAGGAAATGAAAAGCTTCGTATATTCATTACTCCAGAATGTTGAACAGTAATAATAATATATACACCCAAGGATTATGTGCACATAACAGAATTAACTCCATGTGCATAAGACTGTTCACGTGTAATTACAAAAGAAAAATAACAAATAATAACATGTGTATAGGGGTAAGAGGACTAATAAAAATAACCGAATGTAATCTCTAAATTAAAAAGATGGTTGGATTGTCCAAGAGCTTCTACGTCCGATGGAGGTCGGGAGAGAAGGTACCGTAGCTGCCAATAGTGAATTAATAGGCCCCGTACATTCGGTGAGTAAGCTTCCGATATTGTATCGATGAGTTCGTAACAATTAATATTATATGCTTACTATTTTGGTCATTTTGTCTCTTCCTCTATTTGTTCAGGAAAAATAGACATATTTATAATTTTTTTGTCAATTAGTTTATCCTTATTGAAAAGATACGATTGCGTATCAATTGAAGAGTTACATTTGTTCAAAATTAAATGATTTACCTGTAATATAAGTTCTAAATTGAATATCCATCTGTTGGTATATAAATTTAGTGAGCCAATCAATTATTTTTTTATTTATGTATTTCTTAGTCAATATTAATTGTTTGAATTTATTAACCTACTGGCCATTTAATACATCTATCTTTTGTATCTCCAGCAATTTAGTCATTCAATAGTTTTATCATTCAGTTGGATTCTTTTCTGATGTAAATTCAACAATTTAACTTATCTATCTCTTTTTATAAATTTTTTATTTATAGCCCTTATAAATTCGTGGGTCAAATTGTTATTATCTTAGGCTATATTGAACAGTACTTTTTCAAAAATTGATTGATGGGGGATGGGGGGAGGGGGGGGGGGAGCCAAAGAGGTATTTCCTCGAACTTTAGATTTGTATTGATGTCTCGGAACGAGAACAAACTATAAGCCTTTTCTGTGAATGGGCATGGTAAGCCGCAAAGAATGGCCAAGTAGCACTGTATCATACTGATAGGTTGACTGCTTGTTAAGAGTCGATAGTGATACCTCTACTGCAATTTATTCTATTCGCTGTGCCCAGCCCACTGCGAAAAGGCAAAAGGGAAAGGGTAAGAGAAAATGGCAGGTTTAAATTTCAAAATCAGCTTAAACAGGAACAATCTTCTTCTTTCTAGCCCTCAAATTGGAGGAAGATAGCTAAAGTCGTTGACTGGTGTTCGTTCAGAGATTTAATTAACTCTGCGACATAAAAGAAGGCCGGGAAGAGCTGTCGACTCCATTATGGAAGTGGTAGCAGGGGAAGTTGACAGTGAAGAAAAGAAGAAGGTGATGGTGGCCATTGATGAGACTGAAGATAGTTACTATGCGCTCATGTGGGTTCTTGATAATCTCCAGGAATCCCTTCTCACGCGTCCTCTTCTCATCTTCATGACCGAGCCGCCGCCCAACTACAATGTCCTCGCTTCCACTCTGAGCTCTGCCCGTTTGTACTCCAACGTCTCACCCAGTTAGGATGCTCTCTCTCTCCCTCCCTCTCTCTCTCTCTCTCTCTCTCTCTCTCTCTCTCTCTCATTTTCATTATAAAATGGGTTTCATTAATTAGTTTTGATTTTTTTTTCTTTTATTCACTGTGAATTGGCTTTCGGGATCCAAAGAGGTATTTCCTCGAACTTTAGATTTGTATTGATGTCTCGGAACGAGAACAAACTATCAGCCTTTTCTGTGAATGGGCATAGTAAGCCGCAAAGAATGGCCAGGTAGCACTGTAGCGTACTGATAGGTTGACTGCTTACTAGAGTCGATAGTGAGACCTCTACTGCAAGTTATTCTATTCGCTGTGCTCAGCCCACTGCGAAAAGGCAAAAGGGAAAGGGTTAGAGAAAATGATAGGTTTAAATTTCAAAATCAGCTTAAACAGGAACAACCTTCTTCTTTCTAGCCCTCAAATTGGAGGAAGATAGCTAAAGTCGTTGAGGGGTATTCGTTCAGAGATTTAATTAACTCTGCGACATAAAAGAAGGCCGGGAAGAGCTGTCGATTCCATTATGGAAGTGGTAGCAGTGGAAGTTGAGAGTGAAGAAAAGAAGGTGATGGTACCCATTGATGAGACTGAAGATAGTTACTATGCGCTCATGTGGGTTCTTGATAATCTCCATGAATCCCTTCTCACGCGTCCTCTTCTCATCTTCATGACCGAGCCGCCGCCCAACTACAGTGTCTTCGCTTCCACTCTGATCTCTGCCCGTTTGTACTCCAACGTCTCACCCAGTTAGGATGCTCTCTCTCTCCCTCCCTCCGTCCCTCTCTCTCTCTCTCTCTCTCATTTTCATTATAAAATGGGTTTCATTAATTAATTTTGATTTTTTTTTTCTTTTGTTCACTGTGAATTGGCTTTCGGGATCCACATTTGCCTCATTAATCAAAATTACTCTGATTGTAGCATAAATGTTAGCCGGATTTCACATCTAGTGGCTTTGGTTGATTTGGTGTTCTATCTGAGATTTTTTTCTTCTTTTTTTCATTTGATTGTTTTTGCACGCAATTAGCTAGTAGGGTACGTAAGAATTAACAAACTGCAGAATTGGGTACGTGACAGTTCAAGATTTTGTGAACAATATCCAAGAAAAGGAGAAGAAGGTTGTATTGGGTCTCTTGGAGAAGGCTAAGAGCATCTGCACTAGTCGAGGGGTATGCCTCCATCTCTGTTTATTTTAGGGGAAAATATTGGCTTATATGTTTAAATCATATGATGTTCTTTTTTTAAAGATCAATGAGATCTTGTAACTGGTTCCTACCATGGTAAGCACTTAGTCTTGAAATGTAGTGCATGTTTGATTATTCTGAGCCATAAATAGAAATATCAATATATTGGTCGCGGCCATATTTATATTGAAAATATTGGTCAATACGTATTAGTATTAAATATATTTAAAGAAAATATTTCTCATAATCACAAGTTGACATACGACCGATATATTAAACATTGGCTGCAATATATCGCCAATATGGTAAGATGTTATGTTATTTCATGATATTGGGAAATATTGACATTAAGGAGGAGTCTCGATACGATACATATCGCATCAAGCTGCACTTTTTAAGGGAGGCTGCTTACCTTATCTTTGAATGTTCAGATGCGTGCGGAGACAGTTTCTGAGGTTGGAGATCCTAAAGTGGCTATTTGCAATGCAGTTGACAATCACAGCATCAGTCTACTTGTTTTAGCTGGGCAAAGCATTGGAAGGATTAAGGGGTACGATTTACTTCACAACTTAAACTAAACAATATAGTGAATCAAATATTATAGCTCTGATCAATTGCCTTGATTTCCTATTTTATGTTGCATCTCATTTTAAAATAAAGACATCTCAATACATGGGGCTGTTGCATCGTAGGTTTAAGGAACGTTAGGTGCGTTTATCCTGTATCCTTACATTACAGAAAATTAATTCATGATTCAAAACTTATGACCTGCATGTTAAGAGGGAGCAACCATGGTCCAACACCGAGGCTCGACCTGTCTGAATTATCATCTCTTGGGCCAGCTTCGAGTAATTATTATGGGTGTTGAGATTTGGAGGAAATTATTTAGTACAAGTTTTTATAATGGACAATTTGGCCTATGCCTGGATTCTTACCAAATAAAGGCGGTTTAATGGTTCTGCAACTATGTTATATATGAGTGGAAGCCCCCTATCCATCTGTAAGCTGTTGGGCCTTTGTTTAAGGGAGATCTGTGCATACATTGAATCAGGGATCCGAACAACTAATTTTACTCTTCTGAAAAAGCACATAAGAATATTTGCTTGCATGGAATCATAAGGGTTTAATTCACACTCCCTGGTTAGAAGGGGGGAAAGCCAAAACAAATGAATTGATATAAGCATAAATTTTAGTGATCATTCATTGTAACATGGGAAGTTGCAGCCGGTTGTGATGATTGGTTTATTTATGGTTAATAGCTTCTCTTTTTCTAATTATAGCAACAATATTGGTTTAGCGGAATACTGAAGTGGTTGATGTGAGTGTCTTTCAGAGGAAGGCCAGGCCATTTTGTTTAGGCTCTGATGCTGCTTTTGTTTTTGCTTTCAATCACCAAGCTTCAAGAAGGATACTGGGAACAGTTCATAGAAAAGGGGGTAGAGGTTCCGATTCATTTTGGATTCTTGATAACAATTCCAGAGGGGAAGTTTCTTATCATGATACACAATGAATAAATCCGAGAGCCCCTGACCTTGTTGATTAAAACATAGGTACACACACAGACACATAGTGAAACTGGACCGTGAATGTTGACTGTAAAGTGCCTTCAAGGGTATAATGTAAATGTGTACTTAGAAAATCGATTCAACCTGAACCTTTAACGACCCGTATCCAAGCATAATCCAAAGTATTGAACCAATTTTTTGCACACGATGAACAAAAGTAAGAGGTGAAATAGACCCCAAGAAGGTTATTGTGGGGATTCCTCCGACGTTCCAAAAAGTAAGATATTTTCAATAATAGAAAAAATAAATAGAATTAATATAATTGGGGAGAAAATTTATTGAGCCTGTTACATCAAGTGAGGAGGTTGGAGCCTATCTAGGCCTTGTGATCATTTAGGAGATAAGAAAGTCTAATCATGCGTGTCCTCTGCTATTTTAGACCTATCTTGACATTATATTTATTACAGGCCTATCCAGGCCTTAAATTCATATTAGGCCTACTCAAGCATTAAATTTGGACTAGACTTATTTATGCCTAATAATATTAAATGGATTGTGCCGGGCTGACCGACCTATTTATTTGGGTTGCCTGGATCTAAATATGTCATGCCTGGCACAGCATAAGACATATATATTCTAACTTAACACGACACGTGGCCCACCTGTGCTAGATCAAGCTATGCTAAACATGGCTCTAATAAAAAAATAAAAAATATATATTAAAAATAAAATTATACAAAATATTATAAAAAATACATCATATTTTATATATTTCGTTGAATTTTTTAATATTGTAATTTATAAAAGTACAAAAAGTACGGGAAACGGGCATGGGAAATGGGAAAACGGGGATATGGGAAAACGGGGTCCGTAACACTTTCACTCTACGACGCTTCACTTAGCCCCGGCGCATCGACAGCAGGTCAGTCCCTCCGCAAGTAGCTATCTCCGGTAGCTTTTTCTTATCAGAACCCTCCGTAGATAACCTTCTCCGAGTTGAAGTCGATCTCAATGAAAGCACAAAAATGATGCAATCGCCAACAATCAAACGGTGGCCACTTAGATCTGACACCGTAAACCACAATTTGCAAACATAAAATGGCTAAGAAGGGGGAAGAGTTCAGGCGGAGGGGCTCAGGGAATTAGAGGAAGAAGGGAAGAGAAGGAAGCAGGGAGAACACAGAAAAGAGGATTCGAGAATAAGGGAGAGTAGAAAACATCTTCCTTCCTCATTATACTAGTGTCAGAGAAATATGAGAACGGGAAACGAGAAACAAACGGAGAATATACCCATTACGTGGGCAGAACAAACAGAAAAAATATAATAGCAGCATATACTAACCGATCCATATGCACTAACTGCTCATGTGCAAGTGTGTATGGAATATGTGCAGTGTATTAAGTATAAGAAGTATATGAATGTGCAATGTGCCAATGTGTTATAGAAATTCTCAGAGAAAGTCACGAAATCGTTGGGGCGGTCAGATTGTGCGGGTACTTCTTCTCTGCCTTGGCTGATCAGCAGGTGCGGACGTAGTATCGGTAATGAGACCGGTAACATTTCTCTCCCCATCAAACAAAACCTTGTCGTCAAGGTTAAAGGAGGGAAAATCCTGAAGAAATTCGGCAGCTGGCTCCCAAGTAGCATCCTCAGCGGTCTGGCACTGCCATTGCACCAAGAACTGAGGCACGATGCTGCTGTGCTAAAGAATTCGCCTGAACCCAATAAGCTGAGAAGGAAACAAGATGGGCTGGGAACCCAAGGCATCCTATGGAAGAGTCCCCAGTTGACTAGAAGGGCCGTCGTAGCTTTTCTTAAGCACAGATACATGAAAAACATTGTGAATACGAGAATATTCCGGCAGGTGTAACCGATATGCAACTGATCCAATATGTTCCGTGATCTAAAAAGGGCCATAATAGTGCTTGGCAAGCTTATTTGATTGCCACTATATCACTGTGGCTTGCCGGTAGGGTTGAAGTTTGACAAAGACCCAATCACCCACTTGGAACTCTTTATCAGTCCGATGGGCGTCAGCCTAATTCTTCATGCGAAGCTAGGCGCGCTGGAGATTAGCTTTGAGCTGTTCCAGGAGGCCGGTTTGAGCTGAGAGCAGGTCGTCAACAGCGGCGATGGGGGAAGTGCCCTAGATATAGTTAGCCAAAGCAGGTTTCGATCTGCCATAAACGGCCTCGAACGAGCGCATCTTGATGGATGAATGCCAAGCAGTATTATAACTCCACTCGGTCCATGGCAGAAATTGTACCCAAGTAGTTGGGTTTTCAACTGCAAAGCACCGTAAATAATCTTCCAAGCATCGGTTGACCACCTCGGTTTGTTCGTCGGTTTGTGGGTGATAAGCATTGCTATGGGACAGGACAGTCCCCTGCAGTTTGAATAATTCTTTCCAAAATTTACTCATGGTCCCGATCAAAGATGATTTTAGTGGGTATGCCGTGCAACTGGATGATCTCCTTAATGAACACCTCTGCCAAGTCTTCGACACTAAAGTAAGTGCTGAGAGCCGAAAATTGTGCATACTTTGACAGCTGATCAACCACTACAAATATAACGGTCTTCCTTCCGGAGGCAGGTAAGTGTGTAATAAAATCCATGGAAAGAGAATCCCAGATTTTTTCGCGGATCTATAGGGGCTGCAACACTCCTTGAGGAGCGATATTGAGAGGTTTCACTTGTTGGCAAATGGAACACCGATTGATATAATCACGGATATCCTTGCGCATGTGAGGCCAATAAAAATTAGTAGAGATCCAGGCGTAAGTCCATTGAACCCCCGCATGTCCCCTAATGGGCAAATTATGGAATTCATGCAAAATCAATTCGGGCAAAGCAGAATCAATGGGTACCAGAATTCTGTTTCTGTAAAATATGAGCCCATCCCGCACAATGTAATGTTCAAAGTCCCCTGGTCGAATCTAGATGGATGCTATCAGGTCAGCGGAAGGGCTATGCTTGCTATAAAAATTGCGGGGTGCCCCTAGAAGAGCCATCACTGGTTTGGAGACTACACTCAGGGCCCGGTAGGAAGCAGTAGGGAGTCGTGAGAGTGCATCAGCAGGCCCGTTCTCCTTGCCCGGCCTGTATTCTATTTCAAAATCGTAGCCTAATAATTTGGTGATCCATTTTTGTTGCTTCGGAGTGTGGATGGCCTGTTTTAACTAGACGTGGAGGGGCTAGTGATCGGTTAAGATGGTGAACTTCGTGCCCAAAAGATACTGTTGCCATTTTTTTACAGCCTCGAAAATGGCACATAGTTCTCTAATATAAGTGGAAGCTGTTTACATTCTAGGACAGAGCAGCCGGCTAAAAAAGGCAATAGGATGTCCGACTTGCATCAAGATAGCTCCAATACCCTCTCCCGATGCATTAGTCTGGACAACAAATGGTTGGGCAAAGTCTGGCAGTGCCAGCACGGGCGTGGAGATTAGAGCATTTTTTAAGGGCCTGAAAAGCCCCTTCGGCCTCAGGAGGCCATATGAAGGCACCCTTACGCAAGAGTTGGGTGAGAGGTGCTGCAATTTGGGCGTAACGGGCCACAAACCGCCGGTAGTATCCGGCTAACCTTAGGAATCCCCTCAGCTGTGTGATGGTGGTGGGCGCAGGCCAATTTTGCACCGCTTCAATTTTAGTGGGATCTACTGTGATCCCCTTTTTTGAAACAATGTGGCCCAGATATGCCATTGAAGTTCGCCCGAACTCACACTTAGACTGTTTGGTAAAGAAAGAATACTCCCTTAAAATCTGTAGTGTGCGTGAGAGGTGGTGGCAGTGTAGTTCCTAGGAAGAACTGTAAACCAAAATATCATCAAAGAACACTAGTACAAATTTTCGTAGGACAGGGCGAAAAATAGAGTTCATCTCAGACTAAAATGTAGAGGGTGCATTAGAAAGGCCGAAGGGCATTACCAAGAACTCGTAATGGCCTTCGTGTGTATGGCAGGCTGTTTTATGAACATCCTCAGCATGTACACGCAGCTGATGATACCCAGCGCGTAAATCCAGCTTGGAAAATACGCGAACTCCATGTAGTTCATCAAATAATTCATCTATAGTAGGAATGGGGAAGCGGTCTTTAATTGTAAGTGCGTTGAGAGCTCAATAATCGGCGCAGAACCTCCAGCTGCCATCTTTCTTCTTAACTAGCAGCACAGGGGAAGAAAAGAAACTAGTACTAGGCTGAATAATACCGTCATCCTACATTTCTTGAATGAGCCTCTCCATTTTAGCCTTTTGAAAATGGGGGTATCGGTACAAACGGACATTTACCGATGTAGTATTAGGTTTTAAAGGGATTCTGTGATCGGAGGAGCGGTGAGGAGGTAATCCTCGGGGAATGGCAAAGATATCAGCATAGGAGGAGAGAATGTTGTTGAGGGTTATAGCAATTTGTGGAGGGCTACTCCCGGGAAGCTGGATGGTGGAATAAGGAGGAACTGGCTGAGTTTGCAGGGATGTCTCCTAAGTAGGGAGGATGGTTAACTGGAAATATGAAGCGACAGATTGAATAGAGTCTCCTCTCCTCAATTGGCCCGAGGTCATAGTGGCCACTGAAGCTGATGGCATGCTGTGTAGAGTGAGCTTAGTTCCGGCATGGTTGAAGCTCATCCACAGAGCCTAGTAATCGAAAAGCATAAGGCCAATGGATGCAAGCCACTGGACTCCAAATACAATATCATCACCATAAATTGGAAGGAGATATAAATCGACACTGAAATTGGACTTGGCTAGTGTGATCTAGACCTTAGTACATAGCCCTTCGCATTTTAGTGAGTCCCCATTGCCCATGGTGACCTTGAGATGATGAGAAGGTTCGATGGGAAGTCGGAGATATTTGGCCATACGCATCTGCAAGAAGTGCGTGGACCCACTGTCGACTAGAATAACAACGGGTTAGCTTGATATTTGTCCTTGTAGGCGCAAAGTAGTAGGCACAAAATGGCCTTCAAGGGCATGTAACGAAATGGTGGGAGTCTGTTTTGGCGGTGGGGGTAAGGATTCAATCTCAGGAGGTTGGTTGTCGGTATCCTCCAGTTCCACAGGATCCATCTCCAGACTTGGGACTGTGGGAAAAGTACTCTTCTCATCCTCCGTGATCAGACATAAGAAATGAGGGGGTTTGCAGCAGTGTCCTGGTGTGAAATTTTCATCACAGTTAAAGCATAAACCACAGCTCCGACAGGAAGCCATTTCAGTAGATGTCAAGCGTTTTATTAGTAGAGCAGGGGTGGGGTGTTTAGCCACTGTGGTAACTGGAAGTCCAGAGGGTTTGGAAAGGGGTGACCATGGGGAACTCATTCAACTAGCATTCATCTTTTCCTCTACCAGCTTAGCCATACCAATGGCGTCTGGCAGAGTCATAGGTTTCAAGAGTAGGAGCTTCCTTTGGATATCATCCCGGAGGCCTGAAATAAAGCAATTCAACAGGTTAGTGGTCGACAAACTTGGTGTTCGCGTAGAAAGAGATTCAAAGTCGGCTATATAAGTAGTGACGGTTGTAATCTGCTTCAACTTGTAAAGTGTGGCTTCAGGATTCATATATGAAGAAAGACCAAAGCGAAGTTCCAGGTCCTTGGCAAAAATCTCCCAAGTTAAGAGCTAGCGTGTTGCGTGCATTCACTTGTACCATTGAAGGGCTGCGTCGGCCATGTAGAAGGTCGGCACAGTTAGCTTTTGTTCCAGCGGTGTCCCGTGGTACAAGAAGAACCGTTCGATCTGGAACAACCAACCGATGATATTTTCTCCAATAAAAAATGGGATCTCCAACTTGGGTAGACGAATCTATGTCTCAGGTGGCGAGACTAAAATGAGGGGTAGGGTTTGCGTGGCTGACTGAGAGTGAACTGGAGGTGAGGGTGCGAACGAAGTCGGGGTAGGTAGCAAATGAGGATTTGAAGGAAACATGGTTTGTCGCTCCATCCGAACTAGAGTTTGTCGCATCTCAGAGAGGGTGTGTTGGACATCGGTGACTAACTGTTGGAAATGTTCTGTGGCGGTCGAAAGGGTATCGAACCGCTCTGCATGGTGGTGGACAATACCCACAATGTCCCTCAACTCTTGTGCCACGCCGGCGATGGACTCTTCAAGAGCTCTGTATCTGGTCGTTATACCCTCCGCCATCGTCTCAATAAAAACACCATTGATGCGTGCACAAGTCCGAGGGGAGAGCCCGCCCTAAAAGGACACCCTATGGGGGGAGTCTCCAAACTTATAAATTGGAGATTTTTTCACTAACTTTTCAATGTGGAACACGCATCATACAACTATATAGTGCTTCCTGATTGGCGAGTGACGAAGGTTAGTGTCAGGTGGCATGTTGCATGCATCCTTAGCTGCATACGAGGCACTTGGCACCCACATGGCCTGGTGCCAAGTTCCCAGATCGTTACCCCCAATTGGCTCATTTATTTTTGGTCCGTTTGTTTTTAGCCATCCTTAATTATCCATTCATCCATTGGGGTTCTTAATTTTCTCCCATTTAAGCTATATTTTTCCATTTAGATTTTTTTATCTTTTTTCATTTGGATCAATTATTGTGGTTCTATTTTACTAGAACCCAACAAATGTGGTTACAATGTTGAAGGAAATGACACCAAGGAAGGAAACCTTTTGAATTCTTCAACAGCTGAGGTTACATAAATAAGTTTTGGGTAAGAAGTTGTTGCTAAGATGCCAGCCCTACAGAGCAATGGAAGAGCACTTTCCATCGTTGATGCAAGAGAAATACTCCTAACATAAACCAAGTCGCAGAACGGATTGCTCTTTAGGATCATAATAAAACATTCCTTCGAGAGGGAAGGGATTACAGACAAATTTCTTCTGTTCAGGTTTCATCCAATGCCTTTCTAAGGGCCCTACCTCAAAGGAAGATTACCCTATATGTTGGATAATTACAATTCGTAGGTGTTGATTTTCAAACCCTATCGGCATACGCTTGATGCCTATGTGTTTGTGTGCTCGAGCAGAAGACTGCTCGAGAGCTGTCATGTGAAGCCTGTGCGCTGGTTGCTCAATCAGCATATTGCGGGAGAAGCCTCAGCTTGATGCTTCTGCTTGAGCTAAAAACTATCCAAGAGTTATCGCACAGTGTCGGTGAGATCTTCACTTAGGTGGAAAGCAGTTTTTCTCCCACCACCCACTTTGCTGCACTGCTTTGACTGGGAATTACTTGAATGTTTTTCTAGCCTTAAGCTCTGCAGGTTATGAAGGGGAGCACAACCAAAAAAAAAAAAAAAGGATGATTGTTTGGAGAGCCTTTGAAGTTATATTTGTGAAATTTGAGAGAGCTATCAATTCACTTGAGAGATTTTTTTCCTTTTTTGATGATGATGAGTTCCCAATGGCCACGATATCTCTCTCAAAAACATTGAATCAAATTTTCTAGCTTACAATCCTTCGTAGTTGTGCGCTGTGGCCCATTTGCCAACTGAGGTGGAAGGATTCAGTCAATAGAAGTCCACTTGGAGAAGCAAAAGGGTTCTAGTGTCGCTACAGGTTACCAAATCTAATGAGTGCCTTAATTGGTCACCTATTTGGTATTGTTTGTCCGAACAACCACTCTGTAAGTTTACCTCTATAGTATATTTTTCACTTAATGACTCTTACTCAGGAGGATTTTTCTTTAGTATTGTTATGGTTCTCCCACTCTTTAAGCTCCTATATCCAACTAAAGATTAGAATTAAAAGTTAAAAAATGAATTGTGAAAATTAAATACCCATTTGAGCAATCAACGCAATTTCTACTATTTATTTTTTAACTTATAATGGGGGCCTAAAGAATGAAAAGACCATGACAACTCTCATTTTTATATGAAAATATTCATGAGTTTCTCCTTCACTACTATATCACATATTATCTACTCTATTGCATTGTAATTTCCTACAAATGCCTGTGAATGGTGATTGATTTATTTGAACATCTAAATTGATAATTTCTTTACATGCATCGAAGTTACAATCGCAGTTTGTACTTCCGTATAGTAATCATCTATTCACTCCCTTCATGTATGTATTCGCGGGTCTAAATGCTAGATTTCTCACTCACAGTATTTGATTATTATATTTGTGGTCGTATTTAAATCATGGGCTACTGATATAAAACAGTGCATGCAGGACCTTCCAGTGGAGTGTGAGCGACTACTGCGTTCAATATGCCAAGTGCCCTGTTCTTGTTGTCAAAAAACCTTAATCTCATCGTATGTAATTTCATTGACAGAGCTCTCTAGTCATCCATTGCAATTTAGTGGCAAAAAAATAGATGGAATTGGGTTAATGAGAAGGATCAGAACAAGTCCCACTGCATGCATATATGTAATGTTTGATGTAAATTACTCATAGTTAGCCTCATGTTAGCTTTTATTAGAAGTGATTTGGTACCATTTTGAGATATTATCTCCTATATAAAATTGAGTGACATAATCATATGAATTATTATGAGATAGATGATCATTTGAACTCATATTATGCTATGTGATAATGTTGTGGACCGCCTAATAGGAACCGACGGTCTGTGCCAACGAAAGAATGCTCAGCTATTTTATGAGTTGGGTTTTTTTGGTAATG